>JAQISU010001243.1:6592967-6697967 GCA_029339505.1 Unio delphinus | reverse complement strand
ACATGAACGCTTTATGTTTTAAAACTTGTTTCCTACTCAAAGTGAATATATATTTCATACACTATATTCCTATTTGTAATCCTATTGACAGTTATGGTGACCTCATTGTTTTCTCTACATAACAAACTATACATGTACTAACGGGTGTTACATAAATTAAGAATTATGAATATCACACTAACGAAATAAGGCAATTGAATGGGGGCCAAAGAAAATGAATCCTTACGGATGGGTAACCATAGGGCTATGTTGGAAGTTTTATAATTTTAGTCGCTGTTTGACTTAGGGGACCGGAATATTAAGGATAAATCATTATGGAGACTTTGTCTGTGGTGAATTTTGGATTTAGATATTTTGAATTAAAATGAAATTGTCTTACAGTATAACATTTGCCCATATTAAATGTTTACTAAAATGATGAGCCTTTGTACGAACTGGGAATTTATGAAACTCAGGTTTTAAATAGCGGACAAACACCGGATGTATGTTTGGATTTATATTTATGTGTTTAGAATTCAAAGAGAAGATTTCCCTTCATATAGATCTGAGAAAAATATCGAATAAATTTGTCCTCCTGGATTTATTTCTTTTCCCGAACATAGCTTTTCATATTTATGTTTAGAGTCAGTCGAAAATCTGAAAATCTTGACTAATTTTACAGATCAGCGAGGTTACAATATATTCTAAATTATATTAAAGATATATTGAACATCAGATTAAATTTGGTCAAGAGTTCATTATACGTACGTTTTGTTTTGAAATTAATTTGCGATGTAGGTTTTTCTCGGAAATGCCGAGATATATTTGTGGAACTGTTCTTGTACGTGTTAGTAAAGTAATTCCACGATAAATGATTTCTGTCAAATTCAATGAAATCAGATAATGCTGTAATGAAATATACAATTTGTTTGGTTGGAAGAACATGTCGCTTGGTAATTAATTAGTAATATTTCGATAGTCATCATGTCTGTAAGCTAATTAATCTTATGTTACGACTTTACAAATGTTACAGTGTGTTTCTGTTTCTTTTATTGCTTTTTTGTTATTGTTGGTGCTGATGCTGCTGAAATATTTGTTTACTTCAAATAGATTGGAACGAAGATATCCAAGACGACTGCTGAATAAAATAGTCAAAAGGTACATATCACCTGTTATAAACTAAAGTTTTCGATTTCGGTTTCAGTTACATAATACATTATGACGACACCCCCCCCCTCTCTCTCTCTCTCTCTCTCTCTCTCTCTCTCTCTCACGCATGCACACGCACGCACGCATGCACACACGCACGCTCACACACACATACACACGCGCGCACACACACACGCACACACGCACACACACACACAATTTGATGTTTCAGGACACGTTCTCCATAAGACATACATTGTTGTTGGTTTTCTTCTTTTGTTCCAGAAGCAGTGATTAGCACTGATTTGAGTGGTATGATATTTTCAAAGATTATTTTGCAATACAGTTTAAGAATCAAAGTTAGGCAGATAACCTTTGACGTTTATTAGGTTTTCCCACCTTACATGTTCTTTGGTAAAAAATAAATGCACTCGATTTTGTAGATGTAATCTTTCTTGTTACTCGTTATTAATCGTACAAGTGAAAAATTCCTTTCGAATGATTCGTCACTAATACTTTCTTATTTTCAGGGGAAACCAAAGAATCAATAAAACGATTTGAATTCGTTCTTGGTAGTGACGTGTGGAATTGATAGTACCATACTGCGTGGGTACGACAGATTGTAGGCTCTCACAAGACACCTTATAGCATGTAATTATGTATAAGTATTTCCACATATGTTCTTGCTGTGTAGATTTGGTTTCAGGATTTTCAGTTGGAAGAAAAGAATGTGTGGTTTATTTAATTTCTCCTGTTTCATGTGCTACTACTATAATGGCAACTGGTCGAGATTTTGCGTTGGCATGTGCGCGTTTTGACTGCAAGTCCTCACTGTCGGTGGGTGGTTGTCGCGGTTATCGCGTTCTATTTTGCAGCTGTTTTGGATTTATTCATCCTTGTCTTACAACTGCCTTTTACAATTTTAATTATTTAAACGTTTAGAATTTAAAATGTACAGTTGTAGCAAATCGAATATTGTACGAAAAAAATATGTCGATTATATTGTAGACAATACATGTCTACCTATCGCAGCAAAATTATTCGATAATTGAGGTGTCATAAACGTAATCTCGAAAACTCCGACGAACAAATTAGCTATGAGACTGTCCGCATTTAATCATGTGGTTGTCATCAAGTGTTCTGATGGCAAGTTACATAAAAGGTTTCAAAGTCTCAATACCCTTTAATCCATAGGGTATAATAAAGTGGATCATTTGAACAAAATACACATATTAGTTCTACAATGAGCCCCAAACGTAATTTGAAATTCCCATAAACCCCGTAATTACCCATTTTAATGTTGTATTCCCACAAGCCACATAATCCTCCAAATATAATATAAAACTCTCATAAACCTGAAAGTGATTCGATCGTAAATTAAGCACCATACATATCCAAACGTTAATGTTAAAATCATTAACCGCTTTAATTTCCCACGTATAATATTAAATATCATAACACCTTGAAACGTAATTTTAAATTTCCTTAATTGTGGCCCAGACTTAATGGTACAGTCCTATATGACGCATTGTGTACCAAGTGCAATCGTATGTCCTCATAGTGCCAAACGTAAAGTTTCGATGTAATACTAAATTCTCATTAGCACCATAACGACTCAAACATTATGTTCTATTCTCCTACGCCCCATACCACCATAAACGTAAGGCTTAACTATTATGGGACATACAGTACTCCATTACTGTTTTACTGTGACTACTGACACCAGAACTGAGCTCATAACCTTCCAGTGACTGTAGGTAATACGATACTAAAATGCTGATGAGTCGTAAAGATCTCATCGATCAGATCACGTGCAACATTGAGATTCGATTTGTTTTGCTTTCCGGTTAAAACAAAATTAATCAAATGAGAAATGTATTGATGGTGTAAACGATCTTATTGCATCCTTATAATGGTTTCTCTCAATATAGTATTAACATCACATTGATATAAAAATGTTGTTGTTTGATTTTGCGGCAAGTTCTCAGCAAATAGAGCGCGATATCTGATTTGATGGATGATATACTTTCTATTATTTCGCATTCTAAATCTTAGATAAGAAACTAAGCAAGCTATATGACGTGTATGCCTACTTTTTAATGGAGATGAGTTGGAGTGAATGTAGGTTGAAAAGAAATTTCTGTTTTATCGAGGAAAAATAGTACCCAGCAATAGAAGCTAAAAAAATAGTAACAGTGATAATGACGAAATATATTCCTTCGAAACACACACACACACACACACACACACACACACACACACACACACACTATCCTCATATTACAATACCTTGGAAAGCAATCGGATCCCTTAATAACTTCCACGTAAGTAGATATTACAGCCAAACGGAATTTAATCTTTTGGAAGCACCTTGTATATGTATGTTCGCTTTTGTTTTGTAAGTTTTTCATTTTGTCTTTGTTTTACTAGTTTACAAATTAATTCATTTTTTTATATCAATATTACCTTAGTATTAAATTTCTCTACAACATAATGTACGATTTTGAAACCAAGAATCAAATGAGGGAATACCAATAATAATAAAAGCATACCAATCTGAATTGCATGATGTTTATGCACATTTATTATAAACGGTGATTATCACAGTTTTGATAAACGGTGTTTAAGCAGTTTCTAGATATAATGTTTCAAATCTATTTTTATAGACAATGTTTAAATACAGTTTTACCGATGATGTTTAAGTATTTGCATTTCCTGATGCTGTTTAAGCGCTGCTTTTAGAAATAACACACTTTTTCAGGATGATGTTTAAGCACTATTTTTATAGATGATCTTCAAGCACTGTTTTCACAGATGATATTATGTGCTATTTTTACAGATGATATTTGAGCACTGTTTTCACAGATGATATGTACTGTTTTACAGATGATATTTAAGCGCGTTTTCATAGACGATATTGTGTGCTATTTTTACAGATGATGTTTAAGCACCGTTTTCACAGATGATATTTTTGTGCTATTTCAACAGATGATCAATTAAGCGCAGATTTCATAGTTGATGTTTCTATAGATCATGACTAAGTCATGCTTTTATAGTGATGACTTAACCCTGCTTTCATGGATGATGACTAAACCCTGCTTTTCTGGATGATGACTAAACCATAATTTTATGGATGGTAACTAAACCATGCTTTTATGGATGGTGACTAAACCATGCTTTTAGAGATGAGGACTAAACCATGAATTTCTGGACGGTGACTAAACCATGTTTTTATGGATGGTGACTAAACCATGTTTTTATGGATGGTAACTAAACCATGCTTTTGAAAATGGTCACTAAACCATGTTTTTATGGATTGACAAAACCAATGCTTTTATATATGATGACTAAACCATACTTTTATAGATGGTGACTAAACAATCCTTTTATGGATGCTGACTAAACCAATGATTTTATGGATGGTGATTTAACCATACGTTTATGATGATGACTAAACCATACTTTTATGATGATGACTAAACCATGCTTTTTTAATGATGACTAAACCATACTTTTATGGATGATGACTATACCATGCTTTTATGGATGGTGATTAAACCATACTTTTATGGATGATGACTATACCATGCTTTTATGGATGGTGATTAAACCATACTTTTATGATGATGACTAAACCATACTTTTATGATGATGACTAAACCATACTTTTATGATGATGGCTAAACCATGCTTTTATAGTAGTGATTAAACCATGGTTTTATTAATGGTGACTAAACCATGCTTTTATGGATGATGACTAAACCATACGTTTATGGATGATGACTAAACCATACGTTTATGGATGATGACTAAACCATACGTTTATGGATGATGACTAAACCATACGTTTATGGATGATGACTAAACCATACGTTTATGGATGATGACTAAATCATGATTTTATAGTGAATTCTAAGCAATACTTTAATGCATGGTGACTAAACCATGCTCTTATTGTGAATTCTAAAAAATAATTTTATAGTGATGACTCAACCATTCTTGTATGGATCATGACTAAACAATGCTTGTATAGTGATGACTAAACCATGCTTTTATAGTGATAAATAAACCAGCTTTTATAGTGAATTCTAGACAATACTTTTATGTCTGATGACATTACCATTATTTTATGGATGATGAGTAAACCAAGTTTTTATACATGATGAGTAAACCAAGTTTTTATAGATGGTGACTAAGCTATTCTTTTAAAGTGATGACTACTAAACCATGCTTTTATAGATGGTGACTAAACCATGCTTTTATAGATGGTGACTAAACCATGCTTTTATAGATAATGACTAAACCATGCTTTATAGATGGTGACTAAACCATGCTTTATAGATGGTGACTGAACGCGTTCTTTTTTTATGGCATCGCTCTTTTGAATAACGTACACGCAATTCTGCATTTTAGTCGATGCGATACATTCTAGCGACAGTACTGCAATAAGGCATCTAATGCGCTGTATAAATTTAAAAAAAACTTTAGAGTCTAAACAAAGCATGACATACCTAATCTTTACGAAAATATAGTATTATATAAGTCAGCGAGATGTATCAAACATTTTAATTTGCCTTGGATAAAACCCCGTGATTTTAAAACTAGACAACATACATGCTATTGCAAAATGGTACTATAAAACCGCAAGTAGCAGACTGTTTACGGCGCCACTAATGCGAACCAGGTCTTATCTTTCTTTCATGCATGAATGTTAACGAATATGTAACAGGAAACTGAGTGCAATATTTTTTATATGAAATGCAATCATCCGCACAGCTTGTTATGCACCTGTAGGTGATTCCAAAGCGTCTGATAAAAACACAATCCTTTCATAAACGTACCATGAGCAATGTTTAACATTCCAGATATTCCAAGTGTCTGCATAGCTATTATCACACACATTATTACTGCGTAAAGATGACTTCTAAAGCACAAATGTAAATTAAAACCTTGTGATGTCATCATATCAATAAAATATGTAAACACTTTGTAAATTATTTTATCACTACAGGATACATTTTCAGGGTGTAAGCAATCTTTTAATATTATAATAACAAAAAAGGAAACAACAACAACAACAACAACAATGACAACAACATAAAAATCACACACAAAAGAGAGAACAATAAAACGACTCAACATCCACACACCCACCAAAACAAGAAAGCATAATTTACGTACTATATGTTCAACATGTGTGATTATTAATTTCCTAAAATAAATTAGGTTTGGGCAAGATCCAAACTAATCTGCCATTGCTATGTTGTTTTTTAAACTCTCGTCACATGTAAAGGACAGAAAAATAAATTTTAAAATGGCTATCTTGACATATCCCTGTAGTAATGCCAAACAGTGGTACTTTTAGTAATTTCTCTAATTAATTTTCAACAGCCCAAAGTAGCCGCTGCATTTAACGTTTTCAGGACTCAATAACAATTTTTATGTATTCGCCATTTTTAAAGGCTGAGATATTTTCTCCTGAGTAACGTATTTTCTAGTCTATTTAACTACCATGTTGCATCACAAATGCTGATGATTTTTGGGAATATTTTCTTCTCATATATAAATATATCGCCATGATAATTTTGGTCAAAATAAACTTTCGATTAAATTTAATCAAAATTGTTTCCCTCAACAAAATCGTCAACCTAACAAACGGTCAGTTCAGTAGCAGTGATATAAATATATGTCGATAAACAGCAAATTCGATATCAAATGTTTCCGTTATATGTAACCATATCTGGTTTATCGCATTTTGTCTGGCACTACATGGAATAAAAATGTGCAAAAATATAGAAATACATTCATACTGTTACATTTAAAAGATTATTCAGACTTCGATAATAAAAGTTAAGCTGACTCTGGGATAAGTTTAAGGTCTTTATTTTCCTTATTATCAGTCCAAGCCTCAATACGAAACTAACTGCTATTGAGAATAATATTTTGTTTTAAAATTAGCAGTTTCGTACAAGGAAACATATTTCATATTTCGATTTCCACTGGAACTATTTTCAGTTGTACCTAATTATACACAAATACACAAATGGAAGCAATTTATACAGTATTTTTCAATATCAGGAAAAATTCATAATCTGTTATGAAGATGTGATCGAAAGAAAAGTATAAATCTGTGAAGTAATTTGGTTCCTTCTCTTCGTCTTTTTCTTTTTGTGCATCGCTGCAACTATGCCAAGTGAAGCAAACAAGCTATATAACATTGCCAACAGTGTTTAAGGAGGAACATTTGGTATATATTTTTCGAAATGGTGCTAGATTACGAATAGCTAATGAAGTGGAATTTCACATCCATTTATGTTAGCAGATGGCACAACTTTTTCCATAAGCCATTTACAGTTATGATTCTTCTTTGGTCTTTACACCATTTGACGAGTTCTAATTGCAGGTCTATCTGTATTTCTTTGTGCAAATTAAAATATGTAAAACTATTTAATACACACTCAATAGAACAATAAAGTATATTATATTACTGTTTGTAAAACTTTTATGAAAGTTCAAACCATTTCGCATGACCCCTTAAATATGTAGTTGTAAAGTTGATTTTACTCACGATTGCACACGTGACCGTTACTCAGTATGTTCCAAATACATTAGAACTCTAGTTTAAATACATTTGCGAATGTGCTGGCCTTAAAATTGTACAAGGGTTAAATTAAAAAACTCATAACAATAATTAAAAGCTTTGGACAAGTATTTGGTGAAGTTCCAGAAACTAACTAAAATTATTTTTTGGTTCTAGAATGAGTTAATGAAATATATGTCCTATTTGCTATTGCCAAAATGTAATTTATGTACTACAAGTAGTGATAAGTCCTTAAAGGGGTTTTTGCTCTTGATGTATTCATTTGAAGTAGTATGGGCAAAATCGATGGTGTAATTACTGATGTGTCACGATGAACATTAAGGAATTTATAGTGGTTGTACCGATATCAACACTATACTATGCATGCAGTACACCCTTTGAGACCGCGGAAGCGAGGGGTCATGGGTTAGATCCCCGGCCAAGTCATACCAAAGACTTACAAAATGGTACTAACTGCTGCTTCGCTTGGCGCTCAGCATTAAGAGGTTAGTGTTAGGACTAGTCGGCCTGGTGCCAGGATAATGGGACTGGGTGGGACATCATGCTACATATCTGCGTCATGAAGCCCCAAGTGCTAGATATCACTATAAACTGCCTCACTGCAGACATCGTAGCGATATGACTGAGAAAGTGTTAAAGCTACGTTAAAAATCATAAACAAACAAACAAACACACTTATATACAGCTTCGTCATATTTCCCTTAACATTTCATGCCTGAAGTTAGTGATATACAAAACTGTTGTGTAGATTATGAGATAGAATGTTTTGTTTTGAAAACCGTCCTATTTAACATAAAATTGCTTTTCTTGTTAAAAATCACAACGCAAGCGCATAGGCACGTCATATCCGATTTCCCACTCCAAGGTGTTCATATTTGTGCAATCAAACATCCGTGAAAGATGTCTGAGACGTGATGCTAAAATAGAAAGGTCATCGGCAAGATCCGGTTTGTCTGATGAGGAAAAACAACCGGGCACCTAATTTCAACTTTACTAACGGTAAAATAAAGTTGTAGACCTTATTGGAAATACTGAAAATACGAAAACAGTTTTTAAAAAAAAATAAAATTATCTATCCGTTACAGATCACTGCCATCTCACCTATGTTTGCGTGGGTTCGAGTCTCAGATTCGGCCAATGTTGGTATGCGACAAAGCTGGCGATTAGTTTCTCGTGGGTCAGTGGTTCTTACCGGAGGTTTTTCTGGGTTATTCCTCCACCATTAATACTGGCCGCCATGTATAGCCTATCTTGTGCTGAAAAATAGCGTTAAACCCTTCAACAACAACAACAACAACATTATTGTGGATTAAAAAATCAATTTTGATAGGATCTTAATCATTAAACCAAACAATGTTGGATGTTTTCCATATCTGAAGGAAGGTCTGTTCAAGACTGGCATATATGTTGTCATGGAGATTGAGCATTGAACTAGTAAAACTGTTTCTTTTTTCTAAACACCCATAGCCACAAGTGCATTGTATTAAATATACATTTTGCATTCACGCTCATGCTTACCAGATGATCTAAATAACAATGGAAGCGTGCTAATACCACTGCAGACGACTGTTATCTAAAGTTTTGTTATCTAAAGTTTTGGATTGCATACGCAATGTACCAATTATACGTAGGGAATATAGTTAAAAGGTAGCTTTGTCTATGCACCCAACGACTGGGACTTGCATTGAAATCACCTGCCTAAACGACGTTCTTATGCACGTTAGATGCAATCGGTTTTCATTGCCAGTAAAGTAGGACGTATATGTATGTGTGTGTGTGTATATATATATATATATATATATATATATATATATATGTGTGTGTGTGTGTGTGTGTGTGTGTGTGTCTAAAATCACAAATCGGTAATCGGTAAAACAGACAGATTATCCTATTACTGAATTCTTACGATGTAATTTAGCTTCAAGTGATAATCAAGTTATAGGACAGTTCAAGGTTTCAGTTGCACAGCAAATACGTAAATAAAAATCAATAAGAAATACAGTCTATTTACACTGTATGCTATTCCCTTAAACATAAATGAAACTGAATTACGAGATTAGAGTTCTGAGTTTATTTCCTGTTACCATAAAGTATGTGATAGAAGTATATATTTATTTGTGTATTTCTCACCCATGCTATATATATAATATGTGTACTATATACTATTGTTTCTACTTGTTTTGTTAATCTTACTTTCCGTGTCTTAGTCGGATTATCTCAGACCTGTCATATCAGTCAAGTTGACCATAGGCTAGGAACTACGTTTGAAAAGAAACACTTACTGTCGTTTGCTGTGCCTGATGGAGATGTAATAAAATATTAAAAAAACAACAACATATATATACAAAAAGAAATTCACCCATCAAGGAACATAAGGTGTCTCCAATTCTGATAACACAATACAACAATACAAATCATTTTGACACGCACGCACGCACACACACACACACACACACACACACACACACACACACACTGAGTTATTTGATACTCTGAACACACCGGCAATACCCATCACTGGCCACACAAATTCAAACTCTTTCAAGTGCTACTGCAAAGTTGGCAAAAACCAGAAATGTGTTATGACACTGATTTTTCTAACTTGGTCTAACACCCACAATCTTCACCAGCTGAATCAAATATAATAATGTGATTACAAATGAAAACTCATGCACTTACGAACGAGAGTGTTTCTTTCCTCAGTTCACATGCTATTCCACGAAAATGAATTCTATGTATCTATCTTGCACAAGTGATAGCAATATTTTCCATGTTTCCTGGACAAAAAAAAAAAAAAAAATTCAAAGAAAGTTATGAATTAGAAATTTCCTCATGTCACTACACTCATCGTTAGAACAGTACCCTAAAGGTATATTTTGCTGCGCGGTAGAATACCGTTGCCCACGTTTAAAGTTTGCTAAATTTTAAACTATGAAAGTTACAACTTAAAAATAATATTTATTGTCCATTTTCATATAACATCTATCGATTATATGCGATACTACAGTAATAACATCAAACGATTTATGTTTCTGTTTTGGGTAGAACTAATGTACTTAGAGGGTCGACAGGTCAACACGTTGCGTTAATTAACTTATTCGTCTTAATGCGCAGTTAGATTAACCAAAAGCACGTGGCTGGAGATGCTCATTGTGCGATACTTCCAACACGTCATTATAGCTTGGTGCTTGATTTTGTTTTCTTTTCTACGAGAGGTATATGTAGATAGGTTTTTAGATAATTAGTCAGAGTTTCATACAATAGTACAAAACCTGATCGCCTTTGTACAGAGTGAGAAACAATACTAGTACCTGATGAGTATTTTGCTTTGAATCTGCTATAACTAAATTACATGAGTGCAGGGTTATATTAATTTAGTTGGAACAAATTGAGTGAGAAAAATAATCTATGTCGGTGTTTGCATTACGACCCACAAATTCCAGTTGCGGATTACATTATTTGTTTTATTATTTGCTTGTTAATAAAATCTTTTGACTGGGATTTCCTAATGTCGGTCCAAACCCCAACACAGATTATGTTAATTGTTCTGTGGGATGTCAGGATCTTTGTTGTTGTTGTTGTTGTTGGAGTTGTTTTTTTAAAATAAATTTGAGGACCCTTTCCATGTTTTATATCCATGCTGTAAGCAGGTGAATAAGATTAGTATCTATGCTATGGTTATTCCATCTCGTTTATTCAAGTATACAGTTAAATATGTCATTTATGTTTAATTGAAAGTTTTACAACGGCACTAGTTGGGCCAGTCTACTCGATGCGGTCTAATCTTGGACATGTGTGACTCTGCAGTGTCCTGTCTTGAGTAGTACGTCCGCTTATCGGTCATTGCACAAGGTTTTTGCACATGAATTAGAAAGCAACTTCAAATAGGTAAACGTATTTTATGAACTATCGCTTAATGTTTTGGTATTTCTAAAATGTCAAAATATTACCTAATAAACTTGACACAACCCTTATAATTGTACACGAGGGCACATGTACAGGCGAATTCACATCAATGCGTTCATCTATTCTAACTGCATTGATCACTGATTTTATGGATAAGTATATTTTTTCAGACCTTATAATTTGCGATGGTTTTATATGGTAAAGTTAGGATAATACTTGATGTCGTTTATGAAGTGTATGGATCGTATAAATGTTACTATTAGTTATATTTCTTCTAACTTTGCAGCATTACTGCAAAAGAGAAAGAATGAATTCATTATACTAGTGGAGTGTAGATGACACTATATCCTATGTAAACGTTCAATTCTTGAGCTTTTTGCAGAACGAGCTTGCTTACATTTGTCCAGATTCTTATTCAATGACCTAAATAATCTTTTCTGTGTTAATATTTTTTAATTATATTTTCTTCAATTAACAGTTCACGATTTGGATTTTTGTCCTCTGATAATGTTTGTCTAGTTCTAAGCAACACTGCCTTATTTTTGCTACATTGAAGAAAACATTATTCAGCGAGTACCAATGGTTTGTTCAAAGTGTTCATTTAGAATAACACATATGCACATTACATTATGTGCATGTACATTTGTTGTTTAATGTTGCTTATACATGGGTTACTCATTTATAATGTTATTTTTATTAAATTTGCATTAAGTAGCCGTTTTCCGTAATTGAGGGTTTCAGCTTGGACCCAGCTGACTATGACATTTACAAACGTATGTTTACATTGATTTGAGTTCAAGATCTTGGTTTTTCCCTTAGATAATTCTTCGTTGACATGCTTTGTGCCATGTTTGTAACTTATAAACAGGTTATTTAATGACGTTTAAGTTCAATATCTATCCTTATTGAGAATATATGAATATTCATGAAGCCAACTTGTTCAAGAATTTGAGAAAAAAAAAAATGACCCACATCATGGTATTAGTTTCTTTTCTACGGTTTTTTGTTAGGTCTTGGGTCTTAAGTTTTTCTATAAGGATCTGAAGGAAACAAAATTCTTGGTTCATATCTTGTTATCAGTCTTTTAGTTACATTCAGTTATAATTTGAGGGAAATTATTTATTCAAATTATTCATTGGAATTACAAAGCGTTGATTGGACTAAAACAGTATTTTGGTATTATTGTGATTTCACTCAAAAACGTTCCGGATTATATTATTGTGATACATCAAGGATATTGTTATATCAGGGCATTCTTGATTAGAATTCATTTGAAAAGATTATTTGGGATTTAATTAACAATACCGAATGTCACTCTTACATTTTCATTTCTTTAACTTATATAGTAGAAGTATTCTTTAATGTTTTAAAACCTGCTGGTTTTGTTTCTTCTGTTACTTAGTTTAAGACAATAGAGTCGTAACAATAAGCAGTATCAACAATATACGCCTAAAATAGATCCCTATGGAACACCCTTGTTGATGGACATCGCGACTGCTTTAACATTACCAATAACAACTTTCTGACTTATCTCAGAAAGGGATGATTGAACATTGAAGGTGATATGTAATGTACTTTTTAAGCATCCATAGACCTATAGCATGGTCAGTTAATCATAAACTTTCTCAAACTCAGGATATGAAGAATTTTAATAATCAATATTTAAATTTGTTAGAATAGTATTCATAAGGTGAACATACACGTGCTTCTCGAATGCGTTTTGCCTAAATATCACTTTTATGAGAATTCAATTGAGATTAAGAGAGGTTTCATAAATTAGATCGTACGTTGATAAGGCTCAACAGACTAACGCTATCCTTTTCATTTTACTTGAGACTGAGAGGCACATAATTTAAATTTCATTATAATCTTTTTACTTAACCATACTGTTACAGTATATGAATATGTGTTGCCAATTGTCCATCATTTGTGTACTCACCACTCTACAGTAAAACAAACATAAAAATGACAACAATAAAGACAACAACAAAAAATAGCACAAAACAAACGGGGTTCCATTTTGTGCATTCTGGTTTAGCAACATGGTTACAAAGTTTACACGCACACACACACACACACACACATCTCACAAGCACAGTCCATTTAGCCATATTATCCCACTATAGTAATAAGATCACGGAGAGTTCCAGTTGCAAAGAGCTCTACCAGATAACTAATTAAAAAAATGTCAAAGAACAAATGTACACCATTTCCAACTACATTGTTTTCAAATAGACCTTCCAAATCTATTTGCAAATTTCTTTCGTGACAAAGTACAAACCATTAGACAACACAATTTCAACTGTCTCGTCGACACCATACAGTTACGATACAGAATTTCCGCGACAACCATTAGGAACATTTGAACCTGTCTCTATGGATTTAGTACGGGCTATCGTGATGAAGAGTGCGCCAAAATCATGTGAACTTGATCCAATTTCAGCAACACGGCTGCATGAGTGCTTAGACTTAATATTGCCTTCACTAACTGATGTTATTAATATCTCTCTCATCTGAGGATTTCCCATCATTTTTCAAAACTGCCATTGTAAAGCCTCTGCTGAAGAAACCAACACTTGAACAAAACGATTTAAAGAACTACCGCCCAGTTTCTAACCCCCAGTTCATATAAGAAAACTTAGAAAAAAGTTGTTCGAACCCAACTTGTATTTAATTTGAATTCAAACCGTCTTTTTAGCAATGTACAGTCAGGATATCGCCCTTGCCACAGTACTGAAACTACGCTTCTAAAAGTATTTAATAACATTTTCTCTGCTTTGGATAGCGGAATGATTACAGACCCATCCTCCTTGATTTGTCAGCAGCATTTGACACAGTAGACCATGCCATATTGCTTCATCGTCTCCATCATGTATTTGGTATTCACAAAACAGCATTACTGTGGTTGAAGTCTTACTTAGTCAACAAGACACAACTTGTATCTGCCACTAGAATACAATCCAGCCCAGTTGATCTTTGTTGTGGTATTCCACATGGGTCTGTTATTGGACCTGTTCGCTTCATTCTATGCCCTCATCCGCTCTAAAGTGTCATAGATTATCGCCCAGTGTCACCCTCACTAATTGTACGGCTGATGACACCCACATATACAAGTCAAGGCACCTACCTGACGTTAATGCTACCATCCAAGGGGTACAGAGGTGCAGTTCTGATGTGATATCATGGATGACATGTAACAAGCTGCAGATGAATGATGATAAAACTGAGACCATTCTGATCACAACACGAAGACTTTCTCATTCACATCCTTTATCTCAAACTATAAATATCAGCAACAACATAAATGCAGTTCACACCGTCAGTACGAAGCCTAGGTGTTACTCTAGGCAGTACTCTCATATTGCACCAACATGTCATGAACATTTGCAAGGCTGCATATCTTGAGCTGAGACGCATCAGCTCCTTTTGCAGATGTCTTTCAGGTGATGCTACTAACGCACTTGTGTGTTCATTAGTACTTTTAAGACTGGAGTATTGTATCTCAAATCGTTCTGATTCGTCTCAATATCTACTCCAAAATATCAAACAGTTCAAAACACAGCTGCTCGAATCTTCATTAGAATACCACGATAAGAGCACACCTCCCCGCTGCTCTGTACCATAAACTGGCTATTTCTTTCATCCAGAATCAAACACAAAATTTGTTCTCTGTGCAACGTTTCACTGACGGACTCAAGTCCAGCATAACTATACGGCCTCGCCCATTTGTATACACGAGCAAGATACTTACTCTTGTTGTTTTTTTATGTTTTGTAGTGATATATATATATATATATATATATATATATATATATATATATATATATATATATATATATATATATATATATATATCTGTGTGTGTGTGTGTGTGTGTGTGTGTGTGTGTGCATCACTTATTATTTCCGAGTCAAATGCGTACTTTTGGTATTTTAGATATTTGTTGTTGTTTTTTTTTGTTGTTGTTACAACTGGAAAAATATGTAGTTTATATCTCCGTTTAATACCTCTGAAAGTGTTTAAGAACTCCACCTTCTACAAAATCACACTCGTGCCCAACATTTACATAACTGGTCAACTTGTCTCACGACTTGATATTATTAGTTGAATGTAAATACAGCGGAAAAACGTCGACTTGCATACAAAATGTGATTAAGAGAACCTGTACTAGAAAAACATCAACATCAACAGCATCATTCGCCATCATTTCATAACTAAGATTATCTAATATAAGATCAACGACAGTTAAAAACGAAGTAGAGGTTAGCTAGGCTTACAGACCAAGTGGCAAAGCAGACCAACGGTTTGAGGCATATTAATGGAACCAGTCTGCAACCAACCCGTTTACTACCAGACACTGTATAACAAAAGACAACGAACCATTCTCATCTGTAAAGGTCTCGCCCACGATACATTTTCCTTGTCTGGCACAGCGGTGGATGCCGGTAATAGTGCTATGCTATACGACCTCCAAATTAATATGCTCCTCCTTTTATTTCCAGTGCTTAAGCTTATCTATAGCCCATATGCTATAATGCTATAAAAGTTTAAGTTGCATACTATGGTGGAGTCTGTACATAAACATATCCACTTTCATAAATTATATTCAGGATGCAAGCCGTTTAAGGTTATACTAAGATACATTTGAAAGCCGTAGCTACCTACTAACCAGCGTGTACCCCCCCCCCCCAATATCTGACGAACATCAGACTTAAAAAAAATCAACCAAGCAAACAGCTAAAACATAAATTCAACATTGTACCCCCACCAAAAAAAAAAAAAAAACAAACAAAAAACATTTCCAATATTGCCTGCAATAATTTGATCCGTCTGCAAAATATTACATTGATACAACATGTCAACATGGTACTGATGCTGAATTATACAGTTTGTTACGTCTATTTGATTTAAATTATTTATTTTAATTGTCAGATCCAAATTTGTCATTTTGGGTTTTTAAAATTCATTAATTGGGAAATTATTCTAGAAAAAATATCTATGACCATACTTTATCTGTAAACATGTTTTTGACCTTGGCTTGTTGACCTAATTCCTGACCCTGCTTCAGACAGTGTCAACAAGCTTCTAAAACGATTGGTTAAAATCCAAAGACATCCTTCTGGATCATTCTATTAGTACGTGACTTAGTGAAGGTAGCCTCTTTCTTTGACCTTCTATGAATTTCCAGAAAATCACGTGATCGCTTGTTTACGTAAAAAAAAAACAGGTATTTAAATTATTGTTTGCGATAGAACAATTTAGTAGAATCTGGGCTTTTAAGTTAATAGTTGTGTTTTGAGTTATATTGTAAATTGTGTCAATTCGTTGAAGCAAGAGGATTTATTTATTTATTTGGAGGAGAAAACATGTGCTCGTAATATCATTTGGATGATAATAAAACAAGAACTGCATCACGTGACATCGTCAACCATTTTGGATTACATCGTAAAGATTCGAACCTGGAACTATTAGAACATTTATTTATCAGGACTCTTGCAATTCCATTGGTGGATTATTTTTGTGAATTCTATATTGGATTAATGTTGGATTTGATTCTCTAAAATCGTAAGTTTATTTATTTTATGAAAATAATTGTACTTAATAAAGTCATTGTTAAAGTTTTTACAAGCTTGTTAGTTTTCATTCTTTCTGTGTTTAAGCACGTAACAAGTTACATTGTACATGCATGTAGTTAAGAGCTGGAACTCGCCACATACAAACATTGACATTAGTGCAGAAAAAGCACACAAGAATTGGTGGCGGAACATAATCTTTCGTAGGATGCCCTTTGCCTAAAATGTACTTATTTCACATTTAGGTTTAGTTGAATAGAAACTCTGTTATTCTTTGAGAGTAGTTCATCACCTGTATTACCTGTTTGGCATAACGTTTTAGAGGTGAATCTCATCTCAGTATACAACCATTCCTTACATAGATATCAAGAAAGACATTGCATTTAAAAAGTAGCTGTAGACGAATCTTTATGACCAAAACAGACATGGAACGCTTGTCCTATTATCCATATTTGATACATCTCAGTACCAACTCTTTGGTTTTGGTTTCCGAACAGATATTTGTTTTATATACATGCTTATCCATAGATGTTAGTTCAAGAGTCCGGAGTTTTGACCTTTGCAACTGTGCGCAATGGATAGCAACGATATTGTTACTAATAATACATATTCGTTTTTTTGTTTGATCTGAGATATTACGCATGCTCAGTTCCAGACAAAGTTCGATCAGGAGTTTCTCTTTCCACCTGATTAACGACAAAAGTGTAATAAACTGATTAAATCATATTTCTTTAAAAGTACAATCACCGTAAAAGAGATGCAGTCTATCATAGATACTCTTGACGTTGCTCGAACTGTAGTTCTGACAGGCCAGGTTTTCTTTAAGCATCTTATCAACTTGTTAATTTGCATTTCAAAATCATTTAGCTACATTAAATTAATAAAGGATGCATAATAATATTAAATGGCTTAGCAACTGTTTCGAACCTGCTTTCACATACTACTTTGTTGTTACTAAATCATTGGTAAAGATCTGACACCTTGAACTTGCACATAGATGCCCATGTCTTTGTTGGATACGGTAAAGTCTTTGAACGCATTTTTTTATGGGCTTTGGAATGAGACCTTTGCACATAACAACTACGCTTTTGGAGATGTTCCCTATCTTTCTTGCAGCTGAGTTCTCGATGAAACACTTCGCCAAGGCATGCATCTAATTCCAGGCTGATAATAAAGCCTTGGTTGAAACCACAAACAAACAATCCTACAGTGACAGGCAGCACATCATTCACCGTGCTAGTTATTTAAATTAAATATCGTGTTCAAGGCAAGGCATCTGCAAGGTTTACATAAATAACTCGCTGATACCCTTACTCAGCAACATGTTTCAAATATACAGGCCCTGATACTGGTCTCCAACCAAAGCAAATTCAGCATCATTAAACATGCCAAGCTAGAGAGTATACTGGCCAATGCGGTTAAAACATGCACATCTAGAGAGTATACTGGATAAAGCGGATAAGACATGCCCAGCTAGAAAGTATACTGGATAATGCTGTTAAAATATGCCCAACTAGAGAATATACTGGATAAAGCGGAAAAAACATGCCCAGCAAAAGATTATGCTTGATAATGCAGTACAAACATGCCCAACTTGAGAGTATACTGGACAATGCGGTTTAAACATGCCCAGCTGGAGAATATACTGGATAATGCGGTTTAAACATGCCCAGCTAGAGAGTAAACTGGATAATGCAGTTAAAACATGCCTAGCTAGAGCGTATACTGAATTATGCGGTTAAAACATGTTAAACACAGAAATACAAAGAACATTTAAGCGGTTTTGGAAACTGCATACAAAAATCGCTTTGACCACTTAATCGACTACTCTTTCCTGACTTTAACACTCAATTTGTTCCTCTTTCAGCAAAAAAAATAGTCAAGTCGGCGTAATTGACCCTTTTTCCTCATTTGTTATTCATTAGCCACTCCAGACCGTTCCCACAAATAAATCTTAGGTTGAAGATCGACACAAGTATATAGCTCATAATCTTTTCTTTAGCATATACCATTTAGACAATTTCATCTGAAACATATATTATTGTATATTTTCTTTGGTTGTCCGTGTGTTTTTCGCAGAATAAGAGAAATAACAGAAAATAAATACAGCAATAATTCTAATTTGCTCCATCTAACGTAAGTACTATTTATTTCCCAGCATTTCCTAATAGTAGCTGTTCGCAATTTCAAACACAAATTGGGACAACCAAAAGTGTCAGTTGCAGCCCACTCTATTTGCCAGATATAATGTTGGAACCTTAGAGACCGTCCTTCAGGACTCATATTTCCCCAAAGTAGGAGCCAGATTTTAAGTTCGAGTTCAGCTCAGAACTAAGACAAATGCTACATATAAGTACCACAGTAAGTCTCGAAGAGTCAGCATTGGGGCAGCCAATGGCGCGGCTAATGCATATTTTAATGGCAACCGAATAATGGAATTAATATGCGGGAAACGATATGCATTTTAAACATGTTAATATGATGAACACGAATACTGTACCTTTGGTTCTAAATATCATTCAATACAAATTAAATGCAAAGTCAAAGTCAATGAAGCTGCAAGCATCACATACTCACCGGATCATTGTTGAATTTATATAAGTACATAATGTTTACTTTATAATTTTGCGTCAAATGATCCGGCGTGTGAAACGTGTATTTACTCCCCCTTCCTTCTACGAATATTTATGTTGTGAGGGTACATTTCTCTTTCGTCGCTTTTATATTTCTATCAGCCCTTAATTTCCTTTCCTATTCTTAACTACACTCCACTTCCTCTTTTTAATTCTGCTTTATAACCTCAAAAAGACGTCACAAAACTAAAAATAATGGACTCTATCATCACCACATAATTTATTTTCTTGCACATCGATTTTGGCCATCGTGTTAGCATGCATGATGCGTGTCAAACACATGAGTAAAGGATCATAAATATAATTATATATAAATATAATTATATTTGAAATATTTTGACAAATTCGGCTTTTTAAAAAAATTATTAAAAGTTAAATAAAAAACATAAACATGATTTTAATTTCATTAAATTTGTATGAAGCTTCCTGGGGAATTTCCATATATTTCACACAAATGTAGACTAACCGAGTACCGGTACGATGAAAAATAATCGTGAAGTCCAGATAATGACTTTGTGTTTCAGGATATACATATGGGTTATTTAGTGCTGATTTAATCAGGGTAAAGTTCTACCAACAAGGAATCACAAATGCAGATGACCGTGGATGATCCATTAGTAGGGTTTGAATCTGAGCCTTTTCGGTTAATGGTCCGGCAAACCAACCCACTTAAGGAGGTTCCAGCCTCTTTTGTTCACCTCTTACAACATACGAGGTGGGGGGAAGGCGCATTGGGCCAGTTCCACATTCCAGAACTCGCAAAGAGGTGGGGGTGGGCCAGTGGCTGGTGCTATTTTTCACACTGAACTAAAGTACATTATGTAATCTTGATAACAAGATGCGTTCATTTATTCTTTGCCAACAAAACAAACTTCACGTGATATTTCCATAGCAAATAATTACCATTTTGCCCAAAGTTTTGCTCAGTTTATAAAAAGTTCATAAACAACGACACGTAATTTCAAAAAGTGTAGTGACCTCGGAGATTAAGACCATCAACATTAGCGACTTTCATGTCAGATGGCCAACCGTCGGTGGTGATGGTATCAAAGATACTGTTCTAACAAATAAACACAGCTGTTATCCTGCGATATTCATTTCAACAAAGGTCATACATAGACAATTATCAATCATAGTTGTAAGCATGCACAAATGTCAAACTCAACCAAAGAAGACGAGACCCTAAACCTTGGGCCTAGTATTAGAGATATGGTATAACGGTACCAATTGCGCAAGTCCATGTGGGTGGAGTGTAAGGTGTAGGGTCCATTGTATTCAGAGATAAACAACAACACAAGCTTTGATTGGTGGATTATGTAAGAGTTGTACTTTCTGTTAGGCTTAAAAAAAGGTTTAGCCTCTTGGCAACATGTGAATTTATGCTAATTCCTAAATAGATCAAATTTTGTATTTTTTTATGATGTTTTGAAAATGTAATACACATGACTGAAAATAGGTATGTTGTGACTCGATAACTCATACCCCTGTCTAGTTCCAGCAGAGTTATCTCTCTTAAATGCAATGGAGTACCTGGTTTTGTCATCGTCAAATTGACAATCTAACATTGTTCTCTATAACAGTGTGTGAGATGCACGCTAAATTAGGATAGAAAATATGTTTATCTCTCCAAATATTAGCATTGAGGTCTATGGAAAAACAATTGGTACCGTGATACCATATATGTCTCATTATAGGAACATACAGATGCATTTAAAAAGTACTATTCCCTTATTTATTGTATCAGAAAAAAAACATCATATTTTATATAATGCTTGACATTTATGATAATCATTGCTGAGATTGGAACAAAAATGAGTCTATAGAAATCACCTCTAACGACAACGTTTGCAGGAAATCAAGGTTCTAATGACCAAATAAAAAAAATTGGGTTTGTGCATTAGGCTCAGATATGAACATAGTCTGTGTGTTTATTTTATATATAAAGACAAATAAAATTAAAGTAAATGAGCTACAAGTTCAGTGCATACAGCGCTCACTAAATTTCATCATAAAACAAGTTTCATTTTTCATTTCAAAATTAAGCATAAATTTAAAGGCGTGTCAGATATAAAAAAAAATTAAATTACGGATGAAGTCGCCAGATTAAATTATTAGGTATATTAAAATATTCTTTGAAATAAGAAATCATCATGCAATTTATTAAACTTTTGAATTTTATTGTATATTATGTTTGCCAATGTTGAGACAAGTAATATAAACGAAGCTGTGTTATTGTGTGTTTCAAGAAATGACCCATTGTTTTCAAAACGTCTGTATTGCATCTTAGATTCAAACCAATGGTACATGTTGAACAGAAACTGTTTTTGTGATCAGAAGCCCAAATCAGAAGCACCAACCTGAACATCAACACCCTGAGTTGTTATGATTTTGACACTCTGTAAAGTTAGTTGCCGACAAACATATCGGCAAATTAAATTTAACCGGAGTTCAGACACCCTACAATCCTCGGTCCCGATCAGTGAGAGAATATGATGACTTGTATGCCTTGGATTATTGGAGATTATTAAACGTGTCTATTGTCAAGAACGTCGGCCTCAGACAAACATTCTGAAGATAATATAAATAAATTCAATGTAATACATGAAAGCAAAGAAATAGTATATATATATATATATATATATATATATATATATATATATATATATATATATATATATATATATATATATATATATGTATATATATTAGATGTATATATATATATATATATATATATATATATATATATATATATATATATATATATATATATATTACATTTATTAAACAACTGTTGACGATATTTTCGAGTCCTACACAACTCAGATTAGTCTTGCATTATATTCTGTGAACGTTTTATTAATCACACGAAGATATAATATACTCAAGCTTATTAAAATACTTAGTAGAAAGTATTATTACATTTCTCTATGACTCAAGTTTCATTTGTTCTGAATTATTGCTTAATCTACAATGTATGGTAATCAGTTTATTATTATCTAATTAATTACAAAAATGACAGTTTGATGTATGAAAGCAGTTTCTGCATATTTTAATTTTTGTTATTAAAGCTTTAGAGACAGTTCATTCAAACGTGCAAAATATAGTTATCATAGTTCTTCACATAAGGAACACAATAATTGTTATTACCTCTTCCTCTTTAATATGAATTAGTCTCATATACTCAAGTTTTCAGTGTGAGTCAATGCTGGTCGGTTTTCTTCCAATTGGTTTAGTTTCGATGCTGCAGTTACTTTGTAATACAAAATCAGAGTTATCCTTCATATGAGTTCTAATACTTTTTAAAGAATGTATTTCATTGAAAACCTTTATTCCTGTCCCAATTTAAAAAAATTAATGTTAGATTGCCTGGTAAACTCCAGTGAAAATAAAGTAGCTGAAAACAGCTTCTACATCACACATTGTGGCTATATTATATATATCATCTAAAAAGGAATTAGAATTGTGTGGAATAAAAAAAATGCAGAGAAGCTAGAGAAATATCTAGCTTTAATTTAAATACTTGCCATGTATGCTACAAGTGGTCTTGTCTGCAAAAAATGGTACCCTATGGGCGAATTATTGTTGTCCAGTCCAGTGTTTTCATTCTATTTCATAATGCACCAGTTATGTGTCCTACTATGTTATATTTGACCAGCAGAGGGCAATAAATTTTTTTCTACACTTTACCAGCTTAATCACATACATATTCTAAACTACTATTACATTTCATTAACTGGGGTTAACGTACATCTGCTAATCTTTTTGTGTTCCAACAATATCCTATAATCCTAAAGTAATTCGGTTTCACGAATTCAAATCATTGTTTTCAGTGATTATCAACCAATTACATTTTCTTGCATTATATTCCATTTCGACGGTTGTGCATACTGACAAGATGTAGGCACAAGTATTTGAAATCCATTCAGTGTAAAACTTTACTTCTCTAAAACAGATGTGTATCTCTAACCCGCTGTTAGGCCACATTTAATCTTCATGTAAAAATCATATACATATACGTGAACATGAAAAACAGATATCACACGCGATTGACCAAATTTCCTTCATTTTTCGTGAAGGAACTCTTTTCTAAGCAGAGGCGAATTAAGGTTCACTGGTGCCCTAAGCACTAACAAATCTTGGTGGCCCCCTCCCTTGTGGTACACCTGGGAAGATAACCCTAGGGTGCACCATGATCAAGAAACAGAACATTATAATCAATTTGCACTAGTTTTATAAATTTTTTTTTTTTTTTACAAATCTTCATTCGTTTTTTCTCTTTTCACCCTTTTCTCAACTTTGTGGTGTCCCCTGTGGCCCTGGTGCCTTAAGCACGTGCTTAGTCTGCCTAATGGTTAATAATGCCCCTGGTTCGACGTATGTTCTCTACAAGAAATAAGCACTTGATTAGTGTTCATATTTAGTTAATATCTTGATTTGTTGAATAATACACAATGCCATAGTCTGTCGGTGCATTAGGCAGAAAAACAGGATTTTACATTAAGGGCATGATTGATACAGTACATGAAATATTCATGATTGTAGTTGCAACAACAGGTGCTCCAGCCTCCTTACGAAACAAACTTGCAAGGATGTGGCAAATTTATTTTGTCGAAATAATTATGAATTCTGACCATCAATATGTTTACAATTAATTTATAGAATTATGTGAATATTATATCACGGTAATTTATCAGATAAATGTTATTTTTAATATTGAGTTTGGATACCAGTATGATCACCCTACACATCTGAAAGTACGGATACTACTGAAACAGTATCATGAAATGATTAGACTAGTTCAATGTTATCTTTAATATTGAATTTGGATACCAGTAGGATCACCCTGCACATCTGAAAGTATGAATACTACTGAAACAGTATCATGAAATGATTAGACTAGTTAGATATATCATGGACTACTTTCCACCATACTTGAAATTTTCCTGGTGATGTTTTTTCTTCTTCCAGGAATTAGATGAATCACGTTTTATGATATCAGCCTTAGATTTACTTTATTAATACATCTTTTTAACACCATCACAGTAAAAAATGTTATCATTGTTTAATTAAAGCGCTACAATTTTCATAATTTAAATATATTGATCCAAAGTATTTTACTTTACTCCGTGAATAAAAAATTACTATAATCTGATTTATTTGATCTTACATAATCCATCTATTTCTACTTCTGCCATCTTTTTTCTCTTTTAAAAATACTAACGTTTAAAATGCCTTTTCTCTATTGCGACCTTATATTTGCTTTTATTATTATTATTTGGTTTCCAGCTTGTTCCTATTTTTGGTTCTCAATCCGCGCATTTCTCATTACTTCGTATAACTTATCAAATTCATTTTAGCTCTAATATTGCTTCAAGCGCAATACAAATTTTGAAGTTGTAAAATATCAATCTGACGCGGTTTTCTTACATTTTTAATTATTAGTTTAACATACGTCTCTATATCTTGAATTGTTTTACTCTCAAAATTGAAATTGAGGAATGCATCCACGTCACTTTTCAATGAATCTTTTAGTTGTAGAATCACGTGTCTTTTGTATTGTTAATATACATTAGTAAAATAGTTAATTAGACTATAACATTCTGGCATTGTCATTAGTTATCATTGGCTCTTGGCGATTGTAAAACTCATATAATGTCTACAGCATCTTCCAAAGACAAAACACGAAGTCCGACGTTTCAATCTAAATTATATTGAAAAATATATCTCCAAGACCATCAACGGCATCGACAGCAATGGCAATAAACATGACAACAATAATAACAACAAAATCTTTTGTTTTTCATAAACCTCTGTCGCTTCAGGTCCAAAGATTGAAGCAAGAAGTGAAATGTCCAGATTCACATAAAGGTCGACCCATTCAACTCTAAATAGTTATATCTACGATAAGACCGATATTGCAAACGATCTTGACAAAATTTGACAAATTATCCGACTAAATTAATTATTATATGGATCAATTAATCAAAAGTACATATGTACTGTGCATATGATATTTATAAGTTTAGAGTTTATTCTATCTAAATCACTTGAAAACTGAAAACGTTATTATATTTATCAAAACACAGAATGGCGTATCCCAAAACGTTAACAAATACCCGGTTTGCGAAACATGCAAATAAATTGATCGTTATAAATAATACAAACGTACATAGCTCTGATATTGGTTCCCTGTTATGATTCATAGACATAATCATATGTCAACACATTTATGAAACTGCCAATGAAAACAGTCAATCAACTTATACATATGCAATGAGATAATCTAATTGAAGTTTGTAAAGTCCGCCAAATCATGGACTTGTTTCAGCATATGGCGTCGACTCCCTTCGAATGCGACCTCTGACCTCCCTAAAATAAGCTTACACGTCGTGCATTATTTTCTTTTAGTTTAACATTTAAAGTGGGAGTGAGTAAACAGTGAGATCATAATGAGTTATCACAAAGTACCACGTGTTCTTGATATATTGTGATAAAGTTGGTAAGTGAATCGACCAAGCTATATATCTGTGTTGACAGCAGAGGTCAATACGAAATTATTCTTAAATGCAATTATTTACTGATAGCAATTTTACACTGAATAGAATTAAAATATAAAGTATAAAATCTTAAATTAAAACGTACAGGGAAAAAGGAATGGCACACGAAATGCTGGCAAACGATAAATAAACAAAGCAGAAAAAGATACGATCAGCATTGGTTCGAAAAATGCACAAAATGAGACTTGAGTTCAATCATTGCCGATTCAACTGCTAGTAGAAAACAATGAACTGAATATCGATTTAAATATGCAATTTATTTCACTCTAAAATAAAAACCAATTCACTCTTAACTATACCAGATATAACAATTCATAAATGAAAGAGAAATATTTAAACCAGTGGTTCAAATGCAACTAACAAAACATTTTTGGGATCAAATGTCAAACTGCATTTCAGTTAGTTTATTACTGATGTCAAACTTACTTTAACGCTGAGGTCAGATTCGTTCCTGGCAAATTATGATTACCTCTGTCTATTTTTGTTCCAATCTCTAAGTTTTTCGTGTAATCCTTTCGTCATTTCAAGCAGCATCTTCATAACAGATAGCAAAGATGCGGCAAGATTCATATTCGGAATAAATTCATTTTAGGAATGAATGCATATAACCTTCTTTCATTAGAAAAACTACACCTAAAATATCAACTAAACATAAACTTTTCTCTTCCAAAAGTGTTTTTGTTCTTACTTTGTACCTATTACAAGGCTGATCATGGGCAGTTCATTAAGGCCTCCCAATATTAATCGCGTAAAGAGTCATCTTCTTTAATTTTCTTTGATAAATATTCATAATTTCCAATACTTGCACGAAATAGAAAAGCGAAGATATTTGTTTTAAATGCACAACAATAAGCCATCGTCATTAAATAACTTTTGATTATTATTGAAGTTGTAAAACTAATCGATAATTACCATTCATGAAGCTTTGGACCCTTATTTCCTGACAAATGGTGTCATGTTTTTGGATGTTACCACCACCCCATTACTTAAGGGAACATTGAAAAATCAATACGACTTTCATTGTATGAAATTTGGGTTTCTTTTGATTTTTGCCTGCTTATGGCCCTGTAAGAAACAGCAATTTTAGTAACTTGATACACCAGCATTATGATCCTCAATACATGAGTTTTAATTTCCACAAGTGTAGAATAAAACAACTGAATTAAAAACTTTGTTATTTACTTATGTCAATGATTAGCAAACGTTTTGGGTGTAGGGGGTGTCCTGGGAGTGGAAAACACCTCTGGCTGGCTAAGCAGTCCTATACCGTTGTATGTAGCTCGCCCACCTTTGGTTCCGACCTGGCATTTAGCTCTCACATGTGGCTTCAAGAAGCTGTGGCATGCGCGGCGGCCTCATCCTGAAAAACGGTCTCGACTGGCCGGCTAAACCAGGTTGAGGGTAGCCGACGGGTCGTAAACAGAGGAACAACCAGCTGGTCAACTTGCAGCAGCGCCGTGCAGCTCTAAGAGCAAGGCGTGACACGTAGGACGTCCTGGTCATCCACTACACTCAACTCTGTCATCGGCCGTCTCGACGTTGTTGTGCTGCTGGATTCAGATGGTTTTGGGCGAGAGAGTAAGTTCGATAAAATGCGACGCTCTTCCTCACTTAAAGCATAAAGGTTCCCTAAACATCGCCTGCTCTAAACTTCCCTAGCCAGCATACCGCAGCTGACCTCAGCGGTCAAAACACAAAAGATAAAATGAGGATTGTTTCTCTTACACTTGGTGCATTGAACAAGCGCATCTTAATCGCAGAGACGATGCGGAAAGACCACAGAGGAGAACCAACCTAGTAAGAAGGGAACTCGCCAGATACAAAGTGGACATTGCGACCTTGCAGGAAAAGCAGAACTCTGTGAAAGGGGCTCCGGAAACACTATCTTTTGAAGCGGCAGAGGAAGTGAATAGCGCCGTGAGGTTGGTGTCGGCTTTGCAGTGAAGACAGCACTGATTGTTAAATTGGCTGGACATCCCAAGGGAGTAGACAACAGACTCATGACCATGAAGCGCCCCATTTGATCTGGTCTAAAGCACCTTGCCATCATCAGGTGCTATGCTCCATCAATGATCAACCCAGATGAAGTTAAGGTCAAGTTCTATAAATATCTTCACTCCATCATTGCTGACGTTCCAATGGCAGATAAGCTCGTCATTCTTGGCGATTTCAACGCAATAGTAGGCTGCCATCACGTTGCCTGGGATGGAGTGCTAGGAAAGTACAGAGTGGGTCACTGTAACAGCAATGGTCACCTTTATGCTCCAGACTTGTGCCGAGCATGAACTGCTGATCATCAGGACAGTCTGTCACCTCCCTACCCGTCACTGGACGTACTGGATGAACTCTCGCTTTAAGCACTGTCGTCTCATCGACTATGCAATTGTCAGGAAGATGGACAGGTAGGATTTGCGTGTGACCAGGTCCTCGTGTGGCGGTGACTGCTGGACAGACCACCGCCTCATCATCACCAAACTCAACATGTGTATTCAGCCCAAATGATGCCCACAGAGAAAGAAGGCTTCTAAACGACTGAACATTACCAAGCTGAAATGCACCAGTTACCAACAGTCTCTGGTGGATGCCCCTTGAAGAACGTCTGAAATCTACCCCTCTTGACAATCAGAATGTGGAGAACGACGGGTGGGCATTCAGAGAACTGGTCTACAGCACAGCTTCGGAAATCCTAGGACCATCAATCATAAAGCATGAATACTGGTTTGATGAGAACTGCGATGATATAAAGCAGTTTCTGGATGAGAAACACCGCCTCGTTCAAACCGACCTCATCAACCCCATGTCCTCCTCTAGGAAAAACTGTACAGCAGAAGCTGGTTATATGCGAGACACATCGTTGAGCAACAAAGCTTATGAGAGCCAGTGCTACGCAGACCAGCATGACAAGAAGAACTTCTATAATACCCTAAAAGATGTGAATGGACCTACATCCTCTAGATCATCCCATCTTCTCAACGCAGACGGGAACACACTAATTTCTGACAAAGAGGCGATTTTTCAGCGATGAACTGAGCACCGTGACAGTGTTTTGAATTACCCTCATCCATCAGTGATGAAGCCATCAGTCGTCTCCCCCAATTACCGATCAACAAAACACTGGATGACCAACCAACCTTGCTGCAGACAAAGAAAGAGATACGTCTGCTCTCCAGTGTCAAAGCCCCTGGTTCAGACTCAATCCAAGCTGAAGTCTACAAGGGAGGAACACCGCTCTGATAGAAAGTCTCCACCAACTATTTTTACTGATGTTGCAACATGAGACGATCCCCCAGGAATTCAAGGACGCGTCCATAATCCACCGCAAAGGGAACCACTGGGGTATATCCTTACTCTGAATTGCAGGAAAGATACTCGCCAGAATCTTACTGAACCGCCTCACTATACACCTAGGCCAGGGACTACTGCCAGAAAGCCAGTTTTAATTCGGAAAAGAACGTTGGACCATTACTTGGAGTTTGCTGCGAGGCAGCTACAAGAGAAATGTCAAGAGCAAAACACCGACCTTTTCTCCATCAGCGTCGACTTGACAAAGGCCTTTGATACTGCAGCAGAGAAGGCTTGTTGAAAATAATGGCCAAGTACGGATACCCAAGAAAATTTATATCCTTGGTAAAGTATTTCCACGATGGCATGCAGGCACGAGTCTAGGACAATAGAGATACATCTGAGCCATTCCCAGTAACCAATGGCGTCACGGAGGGTTTTGTTATGGCACTGACACTGTTTAGTCTAGTTTTCTCCGCCATGCTACCTAATGCTTTCATAGACGGAGAGGTTGGAGTCGTCATCGGGTATCTTACAGATGGAAAACGATTCGATCTCAGTAGGCTTGAAGCTAATGCCAAGGTCATGACAGACAGTTTCAGGGATTTCTTATTGGCTTATGACTTAGTCCTCAATGCTGCATCAGAAGCCGACCTGCGATGCAGCATTTACAAATATTCCAGCTCCTTCACAAGATTTGGTCTGACCATCAGTACCAAGAAGGCTAAAGTCCTGCATCAGCCGGCCCATGGAATCTCCTATGTTGAGCCCAACATCACCGTCAACGGCCAAAATCTCAACGTAGTTAATCGCGTTACCTACCTGCCACAGAGCGTCACTATTAACGACGAGGTCAACCTTCGCATTGCCAGAGCCATCACAACATTCCGCAAATTGTATGCCAACGTCTGGAATATAATAGGCATCAAGAACTAGACCGAAATATAGGTCAAAAGAGTAGTTATGCTCCCCATACTACTTTACGCATGCAAAACGTGGACGGTGTACTAACGCCACGCCAGGACGCTGAACCACTTTCACACCACAAGTCTCAGGAAAATACCCAACATCAAGTGGCAGGACACTGAGGTATGCACCAAAACAGGTCTCCCAAGCTTCCAAACCATCCTGATGCAGTGCCAGCTACGCTAGGCAGGAACATCAGCTGCCTAAGATACTATTATATGGTGAGCTACAGCAAGGACAGCAATCCCACCGAGGTCAGAAGAAACGCTTATAAACAATCGGAAAGCTGCAATGAAAGCATTTCAACATAAACCCTGATTCATAGGAGCTATCAGCAAGCGATCGAATCACTTGGAGTTCCTCTGCGCACAAAGGCTCCACTTTGTGCGAATCTACCAGGACAGCAGAGCTGAAGAGACAAGCCAGAATAGAACGTGCCATAAACCATCCTGGAGATGTCCCACTCATCCCCTGTTCCTCATACGAACGAACATTGGGTGCAAGAGTTGGCCTCATCAGCCATTTACGCATGCACAGAACATAATCAGCCAAACCAACTCTCGGATGACTAGAGAGGTCCTCGTAGAATTGACGGACGAACACAGTAAACTTCTAGAAACACATTTAATGAGTAGATTGAAACGTTTGCTCTTAACGTTTAAGATGACTTGCTTTAAAATAAACATTTATAGTAATTCTTGCAAGTCATGTGCAGACAATTAAAAATTACGCGCAAGTGTTTTATTTTCACGTATTTTGTCGAGATATTCTGCAATCATTTCACTATTTATATCCGCATTTCTGACAGAGGGACAAAGCTATGTTTTTCGATGACAATTATGCATTGCTGCTGTCCAATCTAATTAAAACTCCAGAATTATGTCATATTTCATGTTTATTTCTTATTAGTAATATTGACATTTTCAGGTAAATCTTTATACATTAATTTCAGACGATTATTTACAATCTATCACGTGCTTTTATAAATTAAATGTACGGAGAACCTACCTTTCATATCAAGCTGCAAATGTAAAAAAAAACGAATTCAAGGTAAATTAAAGAATAACTGAGTTGTAAAAACTCGTTGATATCTTTGATTTTCTGATGATATTTGCACACGTGACATACACATTATTTACAACTTTGTCTTTCGAAACTAAGATTACATATTGAATCAAGCAGCTACACAGGTCGAGTGATACTACCAAGGAAAGGGCTATACAACGTTACCTCCGAATGGGTTCCAAATAATCTAAAGCTTTACTGCTCCTTGATCAATATACAGCTGCATTAAAATGTATAACTGATACTCTGATATCAAAGCACATTGTGCACAGCATATTTTCCCACTAATTTAAATATTTATTGAGTTGCGTAGGGATAGATTCACCGGTAGAATTTGCTAATAATAAAGATTCACCCAAAGGAATATTGGATCACGTTCAAAGCAGGTAGCAGCCATAAATAAATGGGATGGGCCACAACAAAAAACCCGCGTACCAGATCCCGGCCGTGACCTGGTTTTATTTCTGAATGTGCATCGCAGGGTCTGACTTTAAAAATCCTTTATCCGACCCGATCCCTGTAGAACGTTACACATTTCTAATCGATGGGCAGTTCGTTGTCAAGTCAGACATTGGATCATTGTTGGGCTTCATCTGACTTCCTCGCACGTCATTTCCTGCTTACATCTTTATAAACTGTATAAAAAACTACGGTCTTAAACTAAGTAACGTTCTGTTACTTAGTTTAAGACCGGAGTCATAATAACGAAAAGAATGCAAAAAACAAGTTTGGTAAAATTCGAATAGTTAATTTCCTTATAATTCAAAGCGAACAACTAAAAATAAAACAAAATAACTTACATCATGGTGAATGAAATTCTAAATAGTCCTTAGAGTTATATTACTAATCCATATTACTATCGAGTATTCCAAATGAGTTTCATTGGCGAACAGACTATTCGTGACAAAATAGGACGCAGAATAAAACTGTTGGTTTTTTATTTGGTTGGAGCTACCATTTTTCAAGACGGTGCAAAATAAGTTCTTGATAGTAACTTGGTTGGGTTTATCCATTTATCAAAATAAAGCTATTGATGGTGACCTGGTTAATGGTTTCAATTTCCAAGAAGGGGCCAAATTTAGTACGACTAGTACGCTCATCTGGTGTACCAGAATCGACAACACTGTATTATCCATACGAATTTGTCCTGATATTGTACTGTATTCATTTATCAATAAATAAAATGTTTCATTATTCTCCTCTTCCTATTATTTTTTTTTAAACAAATGCAGGCTGATTTACTACTTAATGGCTCAATTTCACTTATTTGCCAGTGTTTAAATACATTTTGCCTTCGATGCGATACTATTCACGAGACAACACATTCCCTTTAATTCTCTATATCCACACCAAAACAAAAGAAAACCAAAAAAAGCAAACAAACAACAGAACAAATTCAAATATAAAGTACAAAACAAATAGTTTACTGACACAACTCATGCGAAACACGTATCGATCAGTTCAAAGGCAAACGTAAGATGAACGTAAGCAGAGCGTATAAAAAGCATATATCGAAATAAAAAAATCTACTGTAATATATATAAGGTACATAAAAATATATATCGCTTGTCATGTATCTATGTTACAAAAATACCAGATCAATAGCAAATCATAGCGCAATGTGATGAGTCTGGCTTTAAATGATACATGTAATTATACAGATAATTGTACAGGTAATTATACAGGTAATTAATTATACATGTAATTAAACAGATAATTGTGCAGGTAATTATACAGGATTAAACTGGTTCCCGAATTTACTGACTGACGTTTGCATTTTCGTTAAAATCGTTAAAAGGTAACAGATCAATATTTTTGTCATGTAATAATCGATAGAAAATGTACATTAATACTCAACATAACAATATATGATACATTAATACTCAACATAATAATATATGATATGCACACACACACACACACACACACACACACACACACACTATATTTCTTTATTTCAGTCATTGAGATAGTTATATTTTATCCAGATCTTTGATCATTGCCCCATCCCCAATCAAAGCATCAATATATTATGTTTGATGAAACCGTATTACATTATGCATGTGTACATTACGCTCCTTTTGACATGTTGGTCGCTTTGAGCATGTCTTTTCCTTCTCTCCCACTCACATGCACATTTTAAAATATGTCAATGAAAGAGCATCGTTCGAAGCTTTTATCAGCATATTCACAACTTTCTTCTTCACGTAGGATTATACACGCATGTTCAGCTACATAGAGATTTGTAGCCGTTAGCCCGATTTATGTTGTGTGTTGTTTGTTAAGTCAAACACGTCGATCTTTGTCCTTTATCAAATTTAAAGCATGTTCGTATCTATTTGTTATTTTCTGAATCCATTTACATAAATCCAATTTAGGGTTAACATTTAACTGTGGTTATTTAGTCTTAAGTCCGTCCAGTAGATTTAGTGCTTGGATCTGCGACATTTCAACTGCAGACGATTCATCACAATCATCGAGAAATTTATTGTTCCATTAGTATTGTTAATCTGTTTGATCAATAATAATTGTATTGTTTAATTGGTAAAGATGATTGGTTGGTCTGCGTGAAATGTATTATTTATTAGGTGTATAAATACTGATAGAGTTCAATTCACTTACCTTTAATGTCCTCCAAATGGAAACGAAATTGATCGAATGCGCATTTCCCGTAGGTCAGATAAAACAAGAAAGGTAATTCAGATATTTACTAAAATGACCAAGTAGGTGAAAATTTTCAAAGAGCGAAATTAGGTACAACAGAATATTGTCTTGTCATGGGTTCAACAATCCCGAGTATGGGGATAGCTGACCAAAAAGAAATGAGAAATTGATATATGCGAATTTGCAAGACAGTAAAACATTATGAAACAAATTATTTAAAATACTGTGAAATGCCAAATTTTCGGTCGATCATTAGTTGTGGCCAGATAGCCATTAGTTAGATTTATGAGACTCGTCGTGCCAAAGAGACGAATCTGTATAGTAGGATGTGACCGTTGTACTAATTAAACGTTGTTTGTTCAGTAGCCGGAGCTGACTGCTGGCGACCTTTTAAAGTTTCATTTCTCATGAAAAGTGTCAGAATTGAGAAAATGCAGAGATTCTGTTACTTAAAAACCAAGCATGTCATATTGACCATGACGTAAGGGACTTTTAGAGGAAAGCGGGAGAAAATACATTTGATTCTGATTGGTCACGGTTAAATAAGGGGTGTGTTTTACATGGAAAATCTTTAGAACATAATATTGCACTAGCTAAATTAGAATTTAGTCTTAAAAAGAGTGCCTAGAAATTAGACAAGACAGCGACTTCTTGAAACAACATTGATTGGACAGTGAACGAGGATCTAAGGACAGCAGGTTATGAAAATCGAACAAGTCATTGACTTCGATTGTACCACTCGATCCTATGATGATTTTTAACTGTTAGTAATATAACGGCTAATTTGTTTAATTCTATTTCAAATCGTATTGTAATTAGGTGAGAGTTGTATTTCTAAACCGCGTGTATTCCTAATGAAAGGAAGTTTCATAATTGTGTATGTAATTAAATTGTTTATTTATCTTTACTGGGGCTCGGAGTTGTTTTGTTCAATATACTTGCTCAGTTTACCATATTTACTATTCTCCTACTCGAACCGGGCAATTATATCTAGGGCGGTCATCTTTTAGATAACGAGTATCAAAAGGGAGTGGGTTATAGTCATTATTATTATATGTTGTACAATAGTAACAATACCCTTGACAAGTGGGACTTAACACTTACCCTTTGACAAGTGGGGCTTATCCAATATTATACCAATAACGCTCATAACCCGCGAGAAACCTGACACATACCAAGTTCAAGAAATAATTATATCTTGTAGATATTTTGTGAATTGTATTTTCACAGATGCATTGACATGATAAAACACTATGTTTGCAAGTTTTTTCATTTGTTCATGTTTAAATCATTATACTGTCAACCTGTATTAAGCGATCACCTCATGTATATGAGGTTCATGATATAGCATGAAGTCAATACATGATAACACTTGTGTTTAATTAACTTCTTCGATAATGGCTGTTTCATGATAACATTTATACTAATCCATTGCTGCACTTTTGTTTTGCACACATTCTCTCATTTTACAAATGTTATGACTCGGTTCTTCAACGTGTGAAATTGTATTTATATTCAAAAATAAAGGAATACAGGAATACGCATTCTAATCAGTTGATTACTTTGCCTGGTTAAGTGGCTAATGGGAAGCGTCTTACCAAAACCTCATTTGTGATGACCAGGCCTAAACACTGGACCACCAGATTTTAGAATCCGATTCATCTATCCAACTTTAAACACACACACACACACACACACACACACACACACACTCACACACACACACACACACACACACACACACACACACACTCATATACACTATGTATAAATATTGTATTGGAAAAAAGTAATACATTTTAATTAAAGGAAAGGATACGCTTACAATAGCGACTGTTTTATGCAACAGCTTAGGTGTAAGTTGAAAGAGTTTTTAGTGTCTTCTTTTGGTATTCTTCTTTGCCACTGACACGATTAAATTCAACTGAAAGCAACTGATCGGTGACAAATTGGTTTACCGGTTGATTAAAACGTTGACAAAATTCTCACGATCATTAAATTTGACAAGTCATTGTTATTTGGTTTGCCCTACATAAAAAGCGCATGCGCAAACATTACACAATATCCGGTTTTTATATACCGTAGTGAATTGTTCTAAAACCACTTTTGATTTATATTAACTACATACCTACTAATGCATTCTCAAGGTCATATGTACAGTGTGCCACTTGCAAAATGTTCAACTATGGCAGCAGTGGTGGTAAAGTCGAACCGATAAAAATACATTGCAAAATTTCTGGTGAAACAAGACAAACTTAAACGGAATGCCAATTTTACGCTGCGCCAAACATAGTTTATTCAACGGAAGAGCCACGCTGAACGCAGATGAAAATAAAAAAGTGGTCAGTAGAGAAGATCCTACAAAATTCACTCCTTGAAGGTCGCCAACGCTCAGGGACGCAAAGCTGCCAAAAATATGAAGACCAAGATGAAGCAATGCATTGATTGATGGGCTCTGTTAATAGCGAGTACGTTTGGAAACCCGATGGAACAGTTAGAGTGGTTCCCTCATTGTTCTTCTAGCCTTACACAGTTTATTAACATTTGTAAATGGTTGTAAACCGGCTGCGAGGTATTCTCTCTTGACAACATATCGCGCTACACTTATGTTGCATCTGGTACATGGGCATCAGCTGTTGATTAATATTGTTGCTGGTGCCATATTCATCTTCATCCGTGTAATGACTCATCTATGGCATGCCTAACCCAGTAATTGTTTACTAGTTTTTGTAACATTATCGTTTAGCAATAGATAATTTTCCCATTCAGGGTTCATATTGCTGATTTTATATTGTGCTAAATAATTGCGGAATAACTTAAAGATATATAAACGTATACATTTCGTCGCAGTCGGTGAGCAAATGTGATGATAAGAAACAATCGCGGTGATGCAATGTCGTTTTGATCAAATTTCGTGGAAGTTAACAGGTATTGATCAACACGTTATGATCAAAATGTCGGACAATCATACATCTGGTTATCTTATCCTACATTATACTTAGAAATAGGAAAGCCTAGGATCATATACCAATATGTACTGATCGTACTAAGTTGTACAATAAGTTCGACACTCAACGTGAACCAAAGACATCAGAGCACCACTGCGTTTTCTTTATCTCAAGTATACACAGTGCAATTTATGTACCACAGTATGACGTTTACTCAAGTTGTTAAGACCATGGTAGGTTTCCACTTATATATATATATATATATATATATATATATATATATATATATATATATATATATATATATATATATATATATATATATATATATATATATATAACCGTGTTTCACTGAGAAAATAGATGTTATATTGGTAGATTAATGAAGCAACTGTATTGTATGTTTGTTTTTACACTAACAGTGATGCATCACTTAAGTTTCATGCCAACACACAGGCCATATACACTTTGTTCCTTTGTAGGAAACGAATATCCCAAGTCATTAACTTCGTACCCAATACACACAAATAATATTTCTGTTTAATGATAATTTATGGACATGAATTGCGAAATGATGTGTGTATTTATTAACGCGGAATTTGTTAGGTCCAACTGTGTAAATGTGTTGTAGATCACAGCCCTTGATAAACACTTTCCTGTTTTCTCGTTCGCATTTGTTTCGTTTTTATTTCTTGTCGTTCTTACATGTTAGATAGCACACTTTATTTTTAATAATGTCGCACCTTCAATCCTCATCAACCCAAGAAAAAAAAAAGAAAAACTATTCCTCTCAAGCCGATGTTTTTTTAGACATACACATTTTAGCGGACTTGCAAAAAACATTGCAATATGTTTGTTTTTTCAGTGTTCATATGCAATTCTGAAAGTGAACTTGAAAGGATAATTTGTTTTTGATTCTGTATTAATAACACCAGCTTGTTTAGAGATGGGTTTACTGGAAACATTTGGAGTCTTGTCTAAATATAAGTCCCATGCACTTAGTTATCTGTCGCCATAAACGTCTGAATAACTCCTGACTTTTGCACCATTACTGAATTTAACAAGGAGTACATATCATGCAGCTGTTTAAATAATGTTGTAATTAAAGGTTCTCGATTTAAACAAACAACAGCATCTGAAAACGAACCACAACTTGCTCGAGCGTTTTCGCAGTTTTATTTAAGTAAAACGTCTGCTTGGCAGACTCGGTAAACAAACCAAATAAAAATGACATGTGGGTTTTTCAGTTTCCTGTACACACGTTTATGGCACAATCAGCCGCCCATCCATCACACAACTATTTTTTTCAAATAAGATTCCAAAATACAATACGAAAACTAGTCCTCTCGTTTAAAAAAAACCCATAATTTTACATGTTCATTATGTAAGTATGACTTTCTTGTGTAGCACACCCAAGTGCATCTCGAATAATTACAAACTACCTTCCCCATCGCTTATGATCATCAATCAGATCACAGTTACGATAGCCGAATATGTCCCAATCAAATTGTACCAATTGGAATCACTTATTGAATAACCGTGGGACACTCAAGAAAAGCACTAAAACGGAGGTGATTGCACACAACACACTTCGAAACATACCCCTCCCCCCTCGCAAAATATATATGCTCAAAGATTTTAAAAAAGGCTGCAAGCATAAATCAGATAAATCATCTAGCATTATTGACATCATGCATTGGATGATATCTAGTGACATCGCGTACTCCTTTAAAAGCCAAAAGTGTACCTAAAAATAAATCAGTTCCCTTTAGGGTGAATAAAGGGAGGATATTTCCTTGAACTGAGTGAATAACTGATATATTTGATCGAATGGGTATAAACTCAGTATTTTACTCTTAGAAAGCAACTCTTTTTTCCTAAACGTATTGGCTAGCAAGGCGTTTAACATATTAGATAAGCATAGTTCTTACTGGATTCGGCGCTATATCAGTGGTTTACCGTTTGTTCTGCTGGGCTTATCGAATACTTACACATAAAATATAAACAATAACGTAATTTTTCTTTCCCAATTCAATGCCAAATTGCTCATTAATATAAACCAATTTGTACTTTGCTGCATTTGAAATCTCACCATGTGTTTAATAATAATTAATGTCACCATGTGTCTAATAATAATTAATGTCACCATGTGTCTAATAATAATTAATGTCACCATGTGTCTAATAATAATTAATGTCACCATGTGTCTGATAATAATTAATGTCACCATGTGTCAAATAATAATTAATGTCACCATGTGTCTAATAATAATTAATGTCCCCATGTGTCTAATAATAAATAATGTCACCATGTGTCTGATAATAATTAATGTCACCATGTGTCTAATAATAATTAATGTCACCATGTGTCTAATAATAATTAACTATGTCTTGGCCATAAGGTTGTTAGTGTATATTGACGGGCAGTGGGACAATATGAGATTATTCCACTCCTGTGAATTATCAAAACAAGTTTCCCATAGAAAATGTAGTGATTATCTTATTAAATTTTTACCGTGACAAACACAATATAAATCTGATCTAATATATTTATGGGCCGGACAAGTTTCATTTTTATAAACAAGACACGCTTTATGAATTTAATAACTGGGACCTGGTTTAGTATTGAAACATTAAAAGAAGTACGATTGATAACATTATACTATTGGCCCATAACATCATTATGGGATAAAACACATCTGAGTTTTTGAGGAGTTTAACTTTGTGTTGCACTTAAGTTTCACGATGACCAGAATGACGTTTGTAATAAAGGAAGAGGGAGTTGTTTCTGGCTGTATGAACCGTTATCATTAATTGGGAACATTCCTTAAACTCCGGTTGTTTATACAATATTGTAATTATTTTGAAAAGTAACATTCACCCCCTCTTACAGCATTTAATATTCATCCGGTATTTTTATGCTTTCCACCTTGTTTAGGTTTCGTAGCTTCACCAATATCATATTCAAGTTGAGTATCAGTCTAGTCAAACTGCAAATAATAAATATTAAAATCTGCAGTTGCATTATTAGACTGCATAGCTTAGATGCAGCTGTAACAGCGATCCAAGACAATAGAAAAAGAACAAAAGAAAGATAAACCGCGGCTTCAGCGTAAGGTAATATAACGTTCAGTGTTCATTAGGTGAGTGCCAGACAATTTGAGTATTTGATTTAATTAATTCAATCTTTGTTGTTTTTATGCAGTTATAATCTTCAATTATATTGTTTAACTCCATTGCAAGATTAGTGTTTGGAGACAGTGTTTGTTAAAGGATAGGAAATAGGATTTGACCTATAGAACCTGCTCAACTTTTCGATGAAATATGTCGTTCATTGACCAATCATTGATGGTACGTTGTACGATCCATTCCTAACCCTTCTCTTTCTTAGTGTGTCATGCTGTTTGTGTGTGAGTTCGACATCGTATTTGGCAAGTAAAAAAAACCCCCACCAAACAGATACAATAATAGGAAATGCTGCTGTCACTGTGCTTTATAAAGAAATGGGACAATAAAGAACAAAAAAGCAAAGCAGTGATAACTCAGTTTTAGAGACATTTGCAAAATGTGAGCACCCTGGTGTCCTTTCATTAGTTTTGCACACAGCTTTTAAAGGCAAAATGGTTTCGAGAATCCGCACATGAAATGCATACTCAGTGGTAGAATCGTGGTAATTTTGAAAGGTGATTACAGTTTATAGGGAATGGAATAACTGGGACTTTAATCAAATAAATGTAGACAAACATGTTTCATGTAGCTCTAAAAATCATGCAAACATTATGCTATTAAGTTTATCATTTTAAAGTGGGAAACATGGTAAGATGGAAAGAGCTTCGAAAGATTGTTATTAAACTGGAAAACCAGTGAGATCAAAAGCTCCAAGCTGAACTTCAGAATACTTTCCTTAACTAGGGCAATACTATACCGTCTTCCCGCTGCATTCCAAAGCTGAGAAAACACATTTGCTGACTGAATATATGTTTGATGATGCGATGAAATTTGTATCAGGTGAAGAAAAACGATCACTTTGATGCCATAATATCAGAACACAAACAAAATAAAATACTCATTGAAAACAAAATTATCTTATCGGTAGGCGACATCATTGTAAATATTTAAGCAAAAAACAGTTTGTAAGGAAGAAATCTATGGTCAAGACCATTTTCTTCTCGTTCATTTACAGACGTGTCAAGTTCATGATGGATCCTGTTTGACGTAGAACAGTCTAAGGTACAACATCTGGGTGAAGACTCAAGTCTTTTGTAAGAATTCCTACTTGCACGTGTGAAACTGCCTACAAATACATGATAGTTTATTATTAAATTAATATACATTATTTATAATTATATGGATTAGATATATAGTCGAAATCAATTTAACCAAGGAAAAGGAAGAAAGGAACTGGAGGATAAAGCAGCTCAATTAAGAACATTCAGTAAAAGAAACAGTTTGCATTTTAGTTTTGAAAACGACTTCCACTTGTTGCATAAGACATTGATTTTATAAACGTACCTTTATATGTAATAGATACAAATGATAAATACATGATGAGGAATTGAATAAATTCACTTACAAACTGATCTATGTGTTGATACCACTGACAAATTTAAAATATTATGTTGTTCGATAACATAAAGTGGACGTAATCCGTGAATCTATCATATATGTAAAATATTATGGTTGAACTAATTACTTACATGTGACAGAGGTGAGATAGCAGTGATTCGTAAGGGTGGGCGCTTTAGACCACTCGGCCACTCGGGGCTTCTATACATATGTATATCATCTCATACAATGCAATGCTATTTACCTGTGGAGTTGATAATAGACGAGTACAGATCAAACTACTTGAGTGATGGCCATTTACATGGATCGTTTTCCCAAACAGCAGCTGTAAGGGCCATCATTATTAATTCTAATTTAACCTGATAACGACTATCGAGTTGATCAAAAATAAGTATACACCATTGATATGAAGTATAAATACTGGTGTTGATGCTTGAAAATGCTGATTAAAACTGCGTGTAACATGTTCAATGGATGCTGTGCGTTGAAAGGAAAGGCTTACAATTGCTCCAGGTCAAGATGGGTATACATGGTAACGAGCCAGAAAACACCAAATGGTTTTTTTTATATGCTACTGCGTGCAGATGTTATTCCTACACAATGAATTAAAGATAACCACATCATCCTTGGGTGGCTCTTGCTGCGAATGATACAGTAGCTGCAAGGTATGAACATAAACAATTATAAGATTTTTTCAAGAGATGCATATATCAATATAACTATTGGACCATAACATTAATGTTTATGAAGCAAACAAACACTCTTCCAAACGTCTGATAATGTATTTGTTTGTTTGTATATATATATATATATATATATATATATATATATATATATATATATATATATATATATATATATATATATATATATAGAGAGAGAGAGAGAGAGAGAGAGAGAGAGAGAGAGAGAGAGAGAGAGAGAGAGAGAGAGAGAGAATCCAATGATATTTCAAATTCTCACTTTGTTTTTGTAAAAGACAAATTACAAAAGAAGACAAGCCAGAAAAACAATAAACACAAAAGAAAACGTTGAAATAGCAAAGCTTCACATTATTTCGGATCTAATGTCAATCTTATTTAAAAACTATGTATATCGCGCATGTTTTGTTTGAATTCTGAATTATGAAGCTTGAGGAGTATTTCTGAAATTTTATTTTTTCTCGAGGTAACTAATGTTCTCAAAATGTCGAGGACTTCTTACTGAACAATCACGGTTGTTCATTTAAGGAGGCCGTTGATCAGTTTGTATCGATTTTGCTTGAGCAATGCGATTTCCCAATTAAATGCTGATTTGTCCAGGCAAGAAAGAACATTAATGTTATCATATTGGTTGGTAATACGTTTAGTTCATGTCAATCTTGCAAAGTGTTGAAAAGCATTTGGATAGAAAGGACAGCCCTCATTTAAGGACAAGTGAATCCAACAGCAAGTTATTTACAGCTCTGGTAATTTGATACCATTTGCAGCGTAAGAGGTACCGTGAATTATCTTGCATTGCGTGTTCAGTTTACACCAAGGCGCAATTAATCTCCAGTTAAAATAGCAGAGTTTACCTTATTTCTTGCTCCAATTGCAGAAAACATGTGCAACACTTTCTCATAGCAACTGATTTAATCATTTGTTTTCTTTTTCCACACCTTCATTGACATGGCTTTGGTTCACAATAAATCACTGACGAACCAGAGAAAAATGATAAAGAGAGAGTTTGTTTTTGAGAAAGATTTTTGTCTCTTTAGTTTGCCCATCCACGGTGAAGAGCTGATTGTTTGATAAACTGGTAATGATTTTGGTAATAAAATAAAACGGGCGCTTTAACAGTCTCGAATTCCAAATATTCCAAATATCAAACAACGAGGAAGGCGAGAGACTTACCAATTTAAGAAAGCAAAATATTACCAATAATTATCCAGTTTATTTTGAAGTCTCATTTACATAAATCAAGCTATCTTAAAAATTGAACTGACTAAATAAAAGATGACAAGTATAATAATTATGTGCAATTTTAAGTTTTCAAATGGTAAATATGTCTGAAAGTGCGTCTGCAATTGTTAAGAAAAGATTAGTTCAAATCTGATACAAAATATCTACATATTGTTATATTATAACAATTAATATAATTGTAGATCTAAACACAAAGCACACCAATGTTCCTATAATGCCGATGACGATATTAGAAAGAATTAAAGACAGATTAATTGTATTACGTTATATACTCACTTGTAAGACGAGTCCAACTCCAAACTGCACAGATCCAGACCTGCGATGCTCATTATGTGCTAGCAGATCTGGGTATGTGCAGTTTGTAAAGAGTAATCATAGAACGAACAATAGGGACCTGCCCTGCAAGTGCAGTTTGTAACGGCAGATCAGGATCTCTATTATTTGCAGCTTGACATGTCTTATCGGCGAGTATATACGGTAGTTTAGTCTTGCGCACAAGCTATAAATAATTAGTCAGGACCCAATTGTGAGATTTTCATGTAAATAAGATGTTTGTGTTTTGTATTTATTGGTTACTGCATTTGCATGGGAAAATATCAACATGTTTCCTGAGATGAATAATGCATAACCTGTGGAAGTACAGTATTGATCTGAGAAAATGAGTTCATATTTTTCCATAGAAATATAGTAGCCGTTTTTTATATACTCAGTTTTCTTATTCTACCTAAGGATTGATTATAAAATTAATATACTACAAGAAACAATGTAAATGAATGTATGCTGTATTCCAAAGTACATACACAAACATTAGATTCATCAATACACAATACCAATATTAATGCGCAGATAGCATCGCTCAGCGAACTTTGAACGTAAATGTATGCTCAACATAAATTTTAAAAAGAATTGTCGTTTTGGTTTGCTTACATTTGAAATTTAGAGTAATGTTTTGAAAGAATGCGCATTACAATAGCTTTTCCAGTTGATCTGGAATGAATAGATTTTGGTATTTTGTCGATTCTACTCAATTCCGCTGAGTATGGACTGGATTTATTAGCTGCGTGAATTCCACACAATAAACAAGTATCTGTGATCTAAGCAGAGATGGACGCGTCTTAGTTCAGGTGCATGTGTATTTCTGTTCTGTCATTGAATGTTTGGAATCATAACGTAGGAAAAACATGAACTTTATTAATTGCAATTATCAAAATGACGCTATGGAATAGCTCGTTTATTTCAATTGGAGTGCAGCAAGGTTAATGTTATTGTATTCGGAAATGTTGTCGAAATTACAGTACAATTTCGAAATTTGTAATCAAGCTTTAGAACCCATGAAATAGCTTATGTAATTCGGAACTAAAAAAGTACATTTTGACGAAATTCAAGATGCAGAAATGTATGTATAGTTTTTGGTATTCTTCTTACCAACTAAGAAAACAGTTTATGTTTGCTTTTTATATGGATCACAGCTATGTTATGACCTGTACGGTGTCAATCGCTAGTCTAAATCCGAAGTATTGTTTCAGCAAAGTTAACGTGGAAATTTGCCAGCAGCTGGTGTGTGACAGTTCATTCAGCCAGCGGAAAAAAGAATTTGTCATAGTCGTGACATCTTGGCTCTGAGGAGCTTACTTTTCTACCAACCCGTCATTTGCATTTGATGCATTTGTTTCCACAAATTCAGTACTTTCACTTACACAGTTTTCGTGTCTAACAGACATGCGATAGCCCTTGCGCCCAGTATCCGTTTTCTATGCTTTTTTTTGTATACCACAGCGAGCATTGGTCATAGTCTGAACCGTTTCCACTTACAGAAAAGGTACTGACATTTGTCCTAAATAACTGTTTAAAAGATCAGAATGGTATTTCTCTCACGTTTAGTGTTGACATAACTTGTTTGAAAGTTTCGTTTTTGACTCAGTAAACTCACCCACATTGTTCACTTTATCATTTCTACTTTCAAATAGACGAAACGGCTGCTTTAGCTGACATAAAAACACATATAATAAATTAAAACCTATAGCGTCTATTACGTGAGTGTACATGGTTTGTTTACAATGTGGTTCCAAATACACCATACTAATTTTAGGCACGTACGTTCAATATCAAGGCGTTCGTATCATACAATACTGCACGATTCTGACAATGTAAGTTCAACGGGGGATAGAAAGTATATAATAATTGTTCTTGCATCAGGGAATTAAAAATATGCAAGCACTGCGCTATAAAAGAGAATTCTTATGATACAGTTGCTCTAGACTTCATGAAAACAAACTTTATTTAAATATATTTGCATCATTGCAATACTTTCTTGTGGATACTCCAGCTCCAAAGCAATGACGTTTTGCATCTGAATGTAAATTTTCGCAATTTTGAAATCAGAAAGTAACTGAAACAATAATTAACCCATAGATCATATTTAATTTTAATGCAATCTTAAAACCTAACCTTATTGTGTTCATTAACATCATTTGGCAATATATTAAAACTGGGGCTTGAATATAACTTATTTTCATTCTAACAGAAGATAAACAAACTACATTTTCTCGACATATTTTTTTGTGTATTACACAGATTGTAAATTTTGAAAATATTCGTCGTTACGAGCATTTTTAATTTGTCATGTACAGTCTTATTAGGTAAAAATCATCTGACAATAATGAAGAATAAAGAGTTGCATTATTGAGAAAATGTATACTTTAGACAACTGGATATATTAATTCCTATTGGATGAAAACAAAGCCAACAATTCATATTTTGTACATGGAAAATGGATGATGAGTTGTCATTAACTGCAAACGGTAATTTGCCAAACAGTACCCTAAACAAGACACGGTTACGGAATGTAATAGTGATTCTACATAATTAGATCGATAATGCATTCTTAATCTTGTCAGGACAGGATTTGAATTGGCATGACTGCTATGTAGTTTTGGTGTGTTTGACCAGAAATGCAGTTCCATAGACGATATACATGTAATGCTTGTAAGCACGTCACTTTGTAACATTCTTTAAAGGAACTCACATTGTAACATGATTTCAAGGAAGTCACTTTGAAACATCTTTTCAAGGAAGTCATTTTGTAACAAGATTTTACAGAATTCACTTTGTAACATAATTTGAAGGAAATCATTTTGTAACATTTTTCCAAGGAAGTTACATTGTAACAAGATTTCACAGAAGTCACTTTGTACATCTTTTCAAGTAAGTCACTTTGTAACATGTTTGCAAGGAAATCACTAACTAATATGCTTTCAAGGAAATCTCTTTGCAACATCTTTCATAGATGTCAATTTGTAACATGTATTTTAAAAAGTCACTCTTTAACATGTTTAATTTTATGTTTTATCAGTATTCTAAACACGATATGTATGTAGGACCGATACACAATTACGGCAAGAGCGAAAGTTGTGTTATACCTGATCAAAGGTGTTACCTTATTATTATTATTATTATTATTATTATTATTATTATTATTATTATTATTATTATTATAGTGGTAGTAGTAGTAGTAGTAGTATCATCATCATCATCATTGTTATTATTTTTATTACTATTATTATAGTATTATTGTTATTACTATTATTATTATCATTATTATTATTATCATCATCATAATTAGTATTACTATTACCATTATTATTATTATTATTATTATTATTATTATTATTATTAAAATGAACAAACGAATAAATTATGAAACATTTGCACCTTATTCCCCTTGTAACGACATAACTGTTATATACATATGATCATCAAATTCATTGGTATATAAGTAGTAGAAAGGTGATTCATTACTTATACATTTTACGATTACTCAAAATAACAACATCTTCTATCATATAGGCAGCCTTTTTGCCTCATTGATAATTGTAATGAAGTGCGTTTATTTATTCAGTGAATTACATTTTCTTTGGAGCTCATGAGAAAAGTGAATTTATTTATTCAGTGAATTAAATTGTCTTAGGAAGTCTCGGATCGCACGATACAGCTATCTTGTTACATGAGCAGTTCAATCAACCATTCAAGATATATACTGAGTAAGACAGAGCGCTAAATTATCTTGCGTGACCCAAAATAATTTTCAGTGTATCTTTTGAATACCTTTCAACATGTAATCCTTCATTATATTATAACTGCCAGTTGCCAAAATGGTTCTCAATTATCCTTACGTTTCATTCAATATAACGCTATGTGATGCAGTACAATTAACATTTGTTTTTTTTTCCTGTTAGATGTAAACGAGTACTAGCGTTATAAAGAAATTTAAAAATCGAAACTGCGTGTATTTTTATGATACTTTGACGTAAATGTTTTGGCAGAAACTTATGCTCAGAATGTCAGCCATGATCATAAAACTAAGGTGAATAAAAGAGAATGTCCGCGTAAAATATGCATGCAGCATGCTTGTTTTACCATCGGCTCTTTTACATACCTACTACAACGTAAGAACTGATATCCATTTAAGTGAGATCAGTTCTTACTTTTTATGACGTAAATAGGGCCGCTGGAAAAACAAGCATGCTTTATGCATATTTTACGCAGACAAATAGTTTTATGAACGGATATCAAATTAGATCTTCTACCTAACGTTCATGCCATCAAGCAATGCAAAACATTTCTGCAGCCACGCCTAAATTTATTTTTTATCTTTGGTTACAGAATACGACGGTTTAAGAATAAAGCAAGAGAGATAACAGGGACATCAGCATAATTTAGTTTCTATCACAAAATACCAGGCAAGAACAATGCTTTATACTCCGATGGAAAAGTACATTACAGGCGCCAGTATCCTTCCACATTTTCTTGGTTGCAGACTTTATATTGTAAATAAAATTGAACCTGAAGACTTTAAAAGTTTTCGTTTTATCTCTTACTACGTGCGTATATATTTATGTATGCTAGGCCGAAGATTATTGGATTCTCCAAGTAGGAATATATGTGATATTTCACTACCGTGAATTACGATAAATAATTTCACTGCCGAGTCGATAACAAGATAACCTTGTAATTCGAAGTAGTTCTTAGACGCATACGAGGTCGAGTTTTAAACCTGTCTGCCTCCTGACGAAGATGAAGCTGGTTCGAATCCAGAAAGGAGCAAACAACTTGTTATAATTCAATTTTATTTTAAATTCGGAAAGATAATCATGTACCTCGTAATATTGCCTGTGTGAAATATCAGAAAACATTGCATAACATAAACGATCAAAGACATACATCCAGTAAGAAATCTACTACTTCAATCTCATTCAGCATCACCAAAAAATTACGAACATTCCCTCTACAGTTGCATTAACGGTATTAAATAATAATAATATTGAGGACTTTGTATAGCGCCTAATCTTTCGAAGCTCTAAGCGCTTTACACCATCTATAATGATATGACTACACTACAGAACAACAAATAACAAAATCCATGAAATTGGAAAACATAAAAACATGCTGAAAAAATATAAGATACAAAAACACTATTAGGTCTCTAAGTTTGTTCCTGCAGTCGAAAAAGTTGACTTTTAAGAACACTCTTAAAAGGGACCTTTTTGTCTTTGTGTCTAATTTCAATGGACAATTCGTTCCACATCACCAGGCCTTGGTATGCAAAAGAACGGTGTCCATATGACTTCATTTTCATAGTGGAAACAATGAGTATACGATTGTCAGAAGAGGAGCGTAAGCATCTTGCTGGTGTATACACATAGGTGAGGCAGGATATGTATGTTGGACTGGAGCCTGTCAGTAAAGCGTAGCACTGAAAACAAATTTTGTGTTTTTTATTCTGTATCGAATGGACAGCCAGTATAGGGTACAGAACAGTGGTGAGGTGTGCTCTGATCGAGGTACTCTAAAAATGATCCGAGCAGCTGTGTTTTTAACTTTTTGAAGTTTCTGGAGTAGATATTGTTACGAACCAGACAGAATTAAGTTGCAATAGTCCAGTCTTCAAAGTAGTAATGAACAGACAAGTGTTTTAGTGACGTCAACTGAAAGATATTTGCGAATGACACTGACGCGTCTCAGTTCAAGATATACAGCCTTGTATATGCTCATGACATGTTGGTGCAATGCGAGAGTACTGTCTAGATTAACAGCTAAGTTTCGTTCTGACTGTGTGAATTTAATGTTGGTGTTGCTGATATTTATTGTCTGAGGTAAAGGATGTTAATGAGAAAGTCTATGTGTTGTGATCAGAATGGCCTCAGTTTTATCATCATTCATCTGCTGTTTGTTACATGTCATCGATGATTTCACATCAGAAATACACCTCTCTACTCCATGGATGGTAGCATCAACTTCAATTGGGTGGCTAGACTTGTATATTTAGGTGTCATAAGCGTACAATTGATGAAACACTGGGTGATGATCTATGACACTTGATAGCGGCTGAGTGTATAGAATGAAGAGAACAGGCCCAAGGACAGACCCCTGTGGAACACCACAACATAGATCAACTGGGCTGGAATGTAGTCCATTTGCAGATACAATTTGTGTCCTGTTGACTAAGTAGGTTCTGAATGCCAAATACATGCTGGACACGGTGAAGTAATATATCATGGTCTATTGTGTCAAATGCTGCAGATAAATCCAGGAGGATGAGAACTTTAATCTTTCCACTATCCAAAGCAGAGAGAATGTCATTAAATACATTCAGAAGAGTAGTTTCCGTACTGTGGCAAGGGCGATATGCAGACTGTACATTGCTAAAATGACTGTTTAAATTCAAATGAGATACAAGTTGGGTTAGAACAACGTTTTCTAAGATTTTTTTTATATGAATGGAAGATTAGAAACTGGGTGGTAGTTCTTTAAATCGTTATGGTCAAGTGTTGGTTTCTTCAGCAGAGGCTTTACGATGGCAGTTTTGAAAAATGATTGGAATTCGCCCGATGAAAGAGATTTTAATAACATCAGTTAGTGAAGGCAATATTGGGTCTAAGCACTCTAGCAGCAGTGATATCGGCATTGGATCAAGTTAACAAGACTTGGAAGCAGGTAATTATCGAAATTAATTAGGTATAATTCATTAGTTCAGGTTAGTAATAGTAAAGAACGTGGCAGATACTTAAAAACTGAGAGTCCATTGATTACATTTTACCTACATTACAGTCATCCATAAGAGATACTATATTAATTTTTTTTTATGTGCCTTATCTTCCTTCCCCAACACTTCCAGCCATCAGATTCCTCTCGCGCTCTATTATGCAACTGCTTATGAACATTGCTCCAATCAACCACATTCATAGCTGTAAAACGTATCTGGTATGTGTTCCGTAGTAAGCGACTAACGATTTACCACCAATGGTTTTTCCTGATGCAAAACATATCGATTAGTTTCAGACACTACACATGGAAGATTTAGAAAATTTGTCTTAAACTTAAAAAACAGTTCATTCTAGAAAATACAGTTTATTCCTTTCAGCACAGCTATCCCCGATATATCATTTTATGGGCACTGACAGCTTATTCACTTACCAATGACCGTATTGCTAATGTTTGGCCAAATTACTATACTTGCATTGGTAAGAGAGATGCAATGCACACTTACATCATATGAACGAACTTGTAAAATGATGAAAATGAAATATTACGTGTTTCATTCTCCAGAAATTTTCCCTTTTGAGGGCCCACTATAAAACTTCAACCTGATAATATCTAACCGTTATCATCCAGTAGTACCTGTTTGGCGACATAATGTAATGAAATTGGTGTTTTGGTTCGAGCTTACTATTGCGTACACTTCACTGATACGTTATAAATTCCGGTTATTGTCATCAGCCAATTAACGACCTTCATTCCTTTAATAACATTCATTATTAAATATAAATGTTGATACATATATTAGTTGGCTGTAACCTCTTTATTGATGGAGAACGTCATTTTTGTGAGTCTTGGATGAGTTCTGCTTACTGTCTATAAGGACTACATAATCCAAAAGAAAACGACTATTATGCCCTGTTCAAACAGTCTTCCTATCAGTATTTACTAATTTATTATGTCACGTAGGGTAGTGTTGCTGATAATGATTGCGTGAGGGAACACCATGGATAAGAAAGACCAGGAAAATCGTCACAGTGCTTCAAAACTGTTGTATCATGCAGCTATTGTATTTCTATCCATTTCTGAGAGGTAATTGTAGCAGTGGCTTAAAAACTATAAACAATAATTAATGTATGTCTTAATGTATGTCTGCTGTCTGTCTTAACGTCTGTATGTATGTATGTATGTATGTATGTATGTATGTATGCATGCATGTATGTATGTATGTATGTATGTATGTATGTATGTATGTATGTATGTATGTATGTATGTATGTATGTATGTATGTATGTATGTATGTATGTATGTATGTGTGTGGGTGTGTGTTTGTGCGTGCGTGCGTGCGTATGTATGTATCAGGTTTAACAGCACGTAGGCAAAATTACTGGTGAAGACTAAAAGTAAAGTTTAAAATGTGTAAGAATACAGGATTGCACAAAAATGTCCACAAAATCATTACGAAGATAAACCCTTATAAACACACTCAAGCATAAATTACTGCAAGATAAAGGCTAAATGATTATGTTGGTAAAAATGCTAGAAAATCTATGTAAAATAATAGATAAAAAAGGTGACGATTAAATGCTGTGAAAGCTTTTCGAAATAAAAGATAAACGCAGAAAATATAAATCCTTACAATAGTGATAGATAGAGATATATAGAATGAACGTCATAGATAGTCATTAAAAACGGCAAAACAGATAGCTGCGAATATGGAAATTCTTCTGTGTGTTCTTTTGCAAAGGAAGTTGTTGTCACAGATTACCTTGAGTCAATACGATTTTCACAAAGAAAGCATTTAGATTAGTGAACGCAAGATAATAAGACAGTTGTTGCATTCTTTAGATTATCCAACTGTGCTGCATCAAGATTCACTGACACACAATGATTATAAACAACGCCTTAATAAAACAGCCTTTCAACTCACGATTATTGTGTAATACAAATGTGATTCCTGGGTTATATTCAGTGTGCAGGTTGCATACAAATACGTCAATGTTGCAAAATTTAGAGTTTCTGAAAATAAACAGTTTTACATCGCAGTTTTCTTTTGCTATGCACAATTTTGTTTAAATTTAACGTTGTTCTTGTGGTTAAATCTTCCGCAATCGGTCCTTTACGGTTCCTTTAGTGGTTTCGCTTATATGAAGCTTCGTGAGAAACAGTTCGAATTTTGTTGTTGGAAACTGATTAAAATTGAATTTGGGAATTTTCTGTCAGGTATTTTTAATCATTCGTACTTGAATCAGAAAGATATGAGGATGATCAAACTGTACATGAGTGCACTCATGTAGGATTAATATCATTCTTCATCTACATCTGACATAATTTTTGTGTCAGAGACGAGACTTTACCGAGGATGGAATTGTATCCAATACCGATCCATAATGAATTTGTGATGTTCTCACCTAACAAAACCCACAATGAGTATCCAGGTCAAAATTGCGTATCGTTATTGCTGATGCAACTTTAACACTTATAAAGCATCTTCCTCACTCTAACACTGAACATACCATATTAGTTTCTGCACTGATATTTTTAGTCAAATCTTTAAAATACATAAAACCACATATTCAAAGAACAGTGGTTGATGTTTTATAGAGTACAGATTTACTATTTTCGAATTAGCACGGTAATATTTTCACTGAAAATATTATGTATTAGCTCATGTATATATCGATGATTCTATTATGAATTTATTTATTTAAAAAAAAACAACAACAAAACGAAAAACAACAACACAATATGTTTTAGCCCGTGCATAACCCTTTGTCTCTGTTAATTATATGGGTTTTGTTTATTGGTCTACCGCCTGTAGAATCCTTATTTGATTTAACTTGCCTGTGTTGATGATTATTTTTCACCTTAGTGACAAGCTGTTCCTCTTGGGCAACACTATAAAATGTAAAGTATTCCCCATTATACATCAATAATGATAGTATTTCAAAATGTGACGTGAATATTTTTTATTCATTTATTTATTTTGCAACCAAGTAAGAAGAAACTTTACTAGTGTTTCGTGACGTCTTTAATGTTTAATTAACAGCAGAAGTATTATATATTTTGACATTTTGTCTGTAATTGATAATAATAATAATAATAATAATAATAATAATAATAATAATAATAATAATAATAATGATAATAATAATAATAATAATAATAATGAGGACTTTGTATAGCGCCTAATCTTTAGAAGCTCTAAGATCTTTACACCATCTATAATGATATGACCACATTACAGAATGACAAAAACAATGAAATTGGAAAACATAAAAACATGCCGAAAACATATAAGATACAAAACATTATTGGGTCTCTAAGTTTGTCCCTGTAGTCGAAAAAGGTAAGTTTTAAGAACACTATTAAAAGGGATCACTGTGTCTTTGTGTCTAATTTCAATGGGCAATTCGTTCCACATCGCCGGGCCCTGGTATCCAAAAGAACGTTGTCCATATGACTTCGATTTCATAGTGGGAACAATTAGTATACGATTGTCAAAAGAAGAGCGTAAGTATCTAGCTGGTGTATACACATAGGTGAGGCCGGATAGGTATGTTGGACTAGAGTCTGTCAATGAAACATAGCACAGACAACATATTTTGTGTTTGATTCTGTATCGAATTGATAGCCAGTGTAGGGTAAAGAGCAGTGGTCAGGTGTGCTCTGATCGAGGTACTCTAAGGATGATCCGTGCAGCTGTGTTTTGAACTTTTTGAAGTTTCTGGAGTAAGTATTGTGACGAACTAAATTGATTGATCACGAACATAGTATTATGCCTCACTTTAACTAGCCCTAAAATATTGAATTCACATTGCCAACCAAACATCCTTTGTCGTCATGGTCTAATAAATCCGGATTGTTAATCCTGTTTGGCACAACTTAAACTTGGTGTTTCTTTAATATTTTTATTGCGGTTGAATAAACCAATCTTTGTCGTTATAAAAATGAAGATTGCTCAAATGTTTGACCGCACATTATTAAAAAAGCTATCTTTATACCTTTCGTGTCTTCACTCATAAACCAAGTGAGGTTGTACCATAGACCACAAAATACTTTTATAATTTTGCCATTTAGTTCCTACCCAAACGATCATGGTCATTCTTATTTTATTTGCGGTGTACTGAACAAACTTTCCTTCGTTTAATCAATGGTGTCGTGGAATGTAAGGTTAACTTCTTGTCATCGAATGAAACTGTATCATATCATATGGCATTTAATCATCGAAATTGTTTATGGATTTGAAGTACATGAATGTATACGAACTGTTTGCTGTTTCGAAATTAATAGATCTTTCTGGTATTTTAAAATATACGTTTGACGCAGACACATTCTTTACCTCTAATTTTGCATATGCTTATCAAGTAAAATGTCCATTTCGAAATAATTTATAACTATAGGTTTGAAACTAATGCTTAGCTCGATTTCAGTCACGATTATCCACCAGAATGCATTGCCTTATTTTTATACCCTATTTAATGCAAATAGATTCCTAATGTGAATGACGTATTTAATTTTCTTCCTACTGTGCATACTAATTTTGGCACCTTTCATTTTGAGCCTTTCTTCAGTTCATTGATTTTATTTATTGCACAGGCCCCGTTTTAAAATACATTCTGACACGTTAAATGTCATATTCAGATTATATGTTTTGTTGTGTTTCTATTTGATTATGTGGGAAGTATCACAATTCAAATAAGCAGTGAACCTTAGAGTTGAATGTGCCGAGTTTGAAGATTTTACCACATTTAGACCAGGGGAGTGTTTGGTTAGGATCATTTCGACCTTTATCCTTAATTTCTTCCATATCAGTGCTAAAATTTCAATGGGGCCAGTGTTCCGATTCAATGAAATTAACGGGATATCTTAAAACGGGCTTGAGAAAAGACAGTTGAACTGTTTATCCGTGCCAGATAGTCATTCTTCAATTCTTCAAAAGGAAAAGTTATATAACATAATCTCTGAGATTCTGTCTGACGAAACACATTTTTTATTTTTGAGAAAACCACAGCTTAAGATCGGCCGAGTGAATTTAAGACGTACTTCTTGGAACTAATGGCCATTTTAAAGTGACAACTTTGGTCGAAATTCTTTAGTCAGAAATTTCCTGTGAGAGAGAGAGAGAGAGAGAGAGAGAGAGAGAGAGAGAGAGAGAGAGAGAGGAGAGAGAGAGAGAGAGAGGAGAAAGAAGAGAGAGAAGAGAGAGAGAAGAGAGAAGAGAAAGAGAAAGAGAGAGAGAGAGAGAAGAAAGAGAGAGAGAGAGAGAGAGAGAGGGAGAGACAGAGAGAGAGAGGGGAGAGACAGAGAGAGAGAGAGAGAGAGAGAGAGAGAGAGAGAGAGAGAGAGAGAGAGAGAGAGAGAGAGAGAGAGGGAGATGGTCCGGGGGAATCTTAAGAAAGAATAGTGCTTTCCTCGCTAAACAAGGGAAATACCAGGTGTCTGTCCTGAGAGAAAGACAAGGTTCTAAAGTTAACAATATTAAGGAAACAATTTTCTGAGAGAGAGAGGATTCGACAGTCCGGAATCCAAAAAAACAAAAAAGAAACAAAAGGGAGAGGTGAAGAGTGAGGTCCAAAAGGGGAACGTGACGAATCTAGTAAGTCAAATAAGGACGAGGCAGTCAGAAAGGAAAGACTTGAGGAAATAGGAACGTTGGAACACAGTCGAGGGGAACGTGATGCAATCAGTCGTGGACATTGCGCTCTTTTCACCACTTGTTATGAGGATGTAATAAATCCAAATTAGACACTGCTAATACATCCTGAAGATATCATAATAGTTGAATTGAAATTACGACTATATATTTGTTTGATTAAATTTGTTATTTTCCTTATATAAGCGGGTTCGTATTACATTATTTCTTCCTCAGTTTTCTGTTGATCTTCTATCTTTCACTCACACCGGGTCATACTATCGAGGGAGGTCATTCCCTAGATAGCGTAGCTAAATTCAATTAAACCCCTATTACTACAAGGGTGTCGTTTTACATTATGCAACATTAGATTATGCATCAGGCAATACTTTATCAGATTATAGTGGGAATAGATGCAAAATTATCTTTTAGTTCCCATATTTTTTAAATCTTAAATAAATAGTTGAAGAATTCCTCAGATTCAAGGAAATCTTAAACATGAATCCTCAGAAATGTCAAGAGTTTTTCAAGAACTAAAAAATCAAGATTGATGACTATTTAATACCTAACGCGAGCTGATTATTGAGTGAAACAAACAATAATTGCTACTAACGAAACAATAAAAAAGATATTCAAAACTTTGGAGTTGAATAAATTTCTTTTAGACGTTTAGTGAAGCTTAGCCTAGATATTATATCCATGCTAGGTACACGTTTCTTTTCATGTGTTATTGAGTTGTCAGTGAAGGAATTAGCGATTCGTTTGGTATTTTGAAATCAACCTCTAAAAATATATGTTTTCTTCTCCGGATTTTTAATCAGTTTTAATTCTTCTATCATGTTAATTGGCCTGCATTAGTTGTGTGTCCAAAGTTGTTGGTTGGTATGCACTGACACATGGCGTATGTAAATAGCCTGTTATTGTCTAAGTACATGGTGATGGAGTTTGGTTGTATTCAGCAATAGTTCCTTTTTCAAATGCGCTCCTTCGTATTCATTATTGATATCTCGTTGTGTAGATACGCGTTTTGTTGTTAACTAGTTCCCGTTCTCGCAATCAGGACGAATACATAGACAGATGGTATTATTATAAGGCTGAAAAATTCTCACATTCATTGCAAGGAATGAGAGAAAGTAACAAACTACGCTAATTTGACCAGAGAAGTATAAGTTTCGGCGCGCAGTGTATCGTACTGACGGAAGTGTGAAATATTGGAATTCACATTTTTACGGATTCTCATACAACAAAAACATCAACAAAACCACCACCACCACCACCAATAATAATAATAATAATAATAATAATAATAATAATAATGATGATGATGATGATGATGATGATGATGATGATGATGATGATAAGTTACAACAGTAGTCTCAAACATCGGAGACAGTGCTGTGTTGCATCTTACGAAGACACGAATGGTTGCTTATAAAGAACGTGCAGCTTTGAACAGGATACTTGTGTCCAGCATATTAAAGTCCACACCTGATCTCAATAATATGCATAGAGACTATCAGCATATTTTCGTATCAGTAGTAAATGCTATTTAATTCAAACCTCTATTAGCATGCCGAAAATAATGACTGCTGCTGTTGATTGGAAATTTACGGTGTGTCAAAACTAAATATAGTTGAACATGGACAGATTCCAGAAGAGAAGATGCAGCTCATTAACTTTAGAAATGACACCTTATTTATTGAGATACTTGAAAAGGGGTGTTAATTACTTGCCAAACGTATGATTTAAGACACGGAGCCATGTGATATTCTGGCACTGTAAATGGGCCGATTAATGCAACAGTTTGCTCTATCCTAACATTCAATGACAAATTACATCATACCTTCGAGAGACGTTAATAGAGACTACTGTTTTGTTGACGTTGACGATGGTTATGATGATGACGCCGATTATTTTGTTGATAACTATGGTAGATGTGACACCTGTAGTCACCAGGGTGATTAATGGTCTTTTGTAGCACTAATATTACTAACAGCAACTGTATTAATTGCTGATATCATTTTTGATGTGGTATTTTGGCTGTAGTGATGCGCATAGTATTATAAGTGCATTTAGTTAGGAAACGCAACGATTTGATTTGCAGAAGTACAGATAATTCATTAAAATATACTGTAGTCTTTTCTCAGCTACATACATACATACATACATACATACATACATACATACATACATACATACGTACGTACGTACGTACGTACGTACGTACGTACGTACGTACGTACGTACATACATACATACATACATACATACATACATACATACATACATACATACATACATACATACATACATACATACATACATACATACATACATACAGGTGTGTGTGTGTGTGTGTGTGTGTGTGTGTGTGTGTGTGTAGATAGAATCATTTTATTTAAAATAGAAAATTAAATATCAGAAGATTTGATTATTCTTAGTTAATATTTTTTCAGTTGCCAATCCTTACAGTCGACACGATCTTTCCCAGTGCAGTTGTTTAGAAATAGAAGTAGCAGACTCCAATCTTTGATACATTTCCTGTTTACCATAGTAGATATAATGTTATTTATGTAGAACTAGCCATTATTTATAGTCAAACATGAACGTTATTTAAGTTTAACGATGTGTTGTCGCACCATTCAGGACGAGAATTTTTTGTAACGAAAGGTACTTCATGATGGAAGATCGCGTTGAATGATAATGGAAGAATACGTATCTGTTGGAATCATGCCCATAACAAAATGCGTTTATCTCTGTCTTAAGCCTTTTTGTTGTTTAACATTAAAATGCAGTTCGTACAACAAATTTAGTAAGTTAGAACGTTTATATATGACATTTCCTCGAGTGGCTTGTAAGTGGTAATTACAGTCGAGATATCTGTACATGGACTAGTCTGATTCGAAATTCGTAAGTTACGCAATTCAGCTCTTCAATTGTGCGCTGTTACTAGAAGTAAGATTTCTCTAGATCTTAGTTTTCAAAACAAAATTAAAAGATTTTAAAAACAAAAACACACAACGGAGATCAATTTTAAAATAAAAGTAGATTAAATGTGTCATCCTTTCAAACCATTCTCTGGGTTCAACATATTCGAAGCATATAAGTATTCTCTGCATTATACTTAAAAATGTTAGGTGTTGCGTAAACAAATCGCTATGAATAGAAAGGTTAATAGACTGTATTAGGATAACATTCTGCCATAAAATTCACCATGCATTCTTCTTTAAGTCCTAATCGTACACACTGTTTTTGTTGATAGAAATATTCTTTTTACATGCCAGAGAATTAAACAAGATAGTGAACCATACTGTCTTGGTAAGTGAATGGGTTGCACTAAGAATAATTCTTGTTTAGTTTTCATTTGTACATGCCAAACGTTTAGAATAAAAGTGAAATCTAGAGATGGTGTGCAGATAAATTTAATTTCTCAATAATTTGCATAGTATTGTTTGTTTATCTTCTTGGTGTGTGTACATTTGAAAATATCAGATTACCTTGCACGTTCCTCAAAAGCAGTTGTTTCGCGTTTCAAGTAAAACTACAAAACAAATATTTTCATTTAGAAGAAAGGTGCTTACCTTAAAAACACTTAATGCTAATTTTGTCGTCTCAAGGACATGTTTTATCACAAGCATAAATTTATGTTTTGTAGGGTCATTTAGTTTGCGATTATCATGTGTATACATTACATGGGAAACCTCTCGCATCGTCTTCATATTTTGACGTAAGGTACCACCAATGAAAGAAACAACTGGAAAACCTGACGATAGACTGTTTTAATGGAAGATTGACTGGTATAAGAATGCATATACCTGAGGACAATGTAGTCAATATATCTATTGGAAAATAGTTTTTGGGTCAAATAACTCATCACTAGAAATGTGTGGGATACTTTGTTCTATGCAATCGCAGTGCGGATAATTATATTTGGTAGTGATATGGCTTACTAAAATTGAATTTAAATTAGAATGTGTATAAATGTACACACACACACACACACACAAACACACACACACACACACACACACACACATATATATATATATATATATATATATATATATATATATATATATATATATATATATTTATATATATATATATATATATATATATATATATATATATATATATATAGAGAGAGAGAGAGAGAGAGAGAGAGAGAGAGAGAGAGAGAGAGAGAGAGAGAGAGAGTATTGCGAATTAAATCCCAAATTAAACCAAGAATTACAGTCACAAGCCCTAGTAATATTAATGTCGCTAACAAAATTCAGTAGAAGTCCAGAATAAACCCAAAAACTGAAGATGACCATGCCTGTGGTAGCCTTTAGAGTTGATGTGTCAACACTCTTTTTTGAAACACAAATATAATTCCAGGTTTGAATTTACTATAAATTCCAGTGAATGTCTCTAGCAAAGAATTTTAGTAGAGCATGTTTGTATTTCCAGAGACATAATCACTTGAATTAAAGAGTTACAAAGCTATAAATTCTCTACATGACCTCTGGTCACAATTAGCATTTTCTAAAAGGAAGTATTATCAAATGGCAAATAACCTTCTAGTATGATTCTGATGCTTATGAAATAAAACCATAACAGGGATATTTTATTATATAACAAAGACGATATATATAAAATATTGCTAAAATATTTGACATTGTGAAAAGAATATAATCAGATAGCACAAATTAAAGCCCGATGTATTTCATACAGCAAAGCAAATATCGGGACAGAGTAAAATTGTCTGCGTTACATGGGCTCAAAACCATTCATGCACCACTAATCCAAGAGATGCCACTAACTAAAACGAACATCGGCTGCTAATCATATTTAAGCCACCTATATGACATACGCCACTAATCAGACTTAAACCACCCATCCGACATTGGCCACTAATAATCATACATAACCACATATCCGACATACTCGACTGATCAGGTGCACGTCATCAATCGGACACAACCACTAATCAAATAAAACCAATCAAACAGACATACGCTACAAATGCGACCTACACGCCAAAATCAGACATACGGCACAAATCAGAGACAATGTGCAAGCTTACAGGAAGTTTTCAGGATATGTCAAGAAAATGAAGTGTTGAAGGTCCTGCTGTTAATCAGGTATTATGTAAATTTAAGACTAGGAAAAGAATAAGAAAAATCACCTGTTCAGATTGATAGTTATGGTAGCTGTGCTGCAAATCATGATCATACATTTGCAGACCAAAGCCAGTCAAATAACCAAAGCTCTGAAGGTGCCAGAAGAGTCAAATTGCAGTTGTGATATCTAATGTCCAAAACATATTTAAAAATAATTTAACATATGTCGTACAACATTTTAAATTTCATTTTCAATTATTTTCATAAAATCTATGATTTTATTTATTGGGAAAATATTTTGAAAATGTGCCTTACTTTGCAGCTTGCATTAACGTTTTGAAAAATTTGTGTCATTTATATCTGCAAAAATCGTTGAATTTATATGCTGTATATGTACCTATCTAACACTCTTTTTTTTCAAATTACAATTAAATCAAATCTTCAGACTAATATTTTATTTACTGCTGTCAAAAGATGTAAAGAATATTTTGGTTATGATCTGTTCTGCAGCAAGGACAGAAAATGAGAAGGATATACGTATCAACATGCAAACAAGCCATTACTATGCCGTGCACATTATAACAACTATGGTTGAAAACATCTACTTTAAAAAGCCACTGGAAGATCCTTGTTTTACTCTGATATTTAGTGCTGAAAATGTTCAAGAGTATTTGAAATATTCTTAATACTGTGTCATAATATTTTTCTTTCTTTGAAGTTGTCAATACATTTTATGCCGCTTGGTGGACAAAATAACGCTACATAAAATGATCTTGATCAACTGCACGTACAGCGTGCCAGACATCTGCAGATATATGAGTGTGACGTTACACAGGTAAATGACAGTGTCGTAAAAATATCTGAGAAGGAGAACTGTAAAGTCCGTGCTTGTCACGTTGTAAGGAAAATAACCAGATTGCAACATGTATATGCTAGACATTGAGGCTAATAATTTAGCGTAATAATGTACGAAGGTCAGGTCTGCGAATATAGAGGTGTCAAGCCAGTTATTTGACATGGTCATACGAACTCGTGACTGGCGCCTTATTTTGGCCAAGCCAGTTCCATAACATAGCCATAACATGGTTCAAAGGTAAGTGATGAAATCCTGTGTTCGGATCAAAGGAACTTTCAATTTAACTGTCAGCATCGCTAATCGAAGGCTTGGAGCTTTGCATCTCTCTCTCTCTCTTCAAGTTTTGACAAAAACTAGTCAGGGTGGGTCTTCTGTAATAATTAAATTTACTATTGGGAGCACCCCACCCCAACCTAGTTAACGAGAAACCTTCACAGTGCTCATAAGGTGATTTCTGACTAATATCAAGGCCATCATGGATGAAGTTGTCTGATGTAATTCATAGTCATGTCCTACAATGCTAAGGTGGTTTCATCGTTTTAAAGATGGTCTTGAATCACTAGGAGATGACCTACGTTTTGGAAGACCGTTGTCTGAGACTGGTGCTTTTAAAATGGCAATTACGATGCTTGACAGACAGTGGAATATTTTTATATTATCACAGATAAACACTCAGATGTTTTAATATCTTGAAAACTCATTTGAAACTCGGACACTTTTGTGCAAGATTGGCCCTGCATTTGTTGACGGATGTTCAAACACAATCTCGCTTGAAATCGCCAAACTACTCGTCAAATTTGAAAAGTGTGACTAGAGATGTTTTGAATGAGATTGTCAAATGAAACATGTGTTTACTTTGACGCAAGAAAAAAAAATACAAAGCTTATATATAAAATTTCAAATTTCTGGACCTAGTCGGTTTGTTAACATAGTTTTATACGCATTATTTCTGGATGCAAAAGACTATTACAGCCATCTCACCTCTGTCTGCGTGGGCTCGAGTCTCAGATTCAGCCAATGTGGGTATGTAAGAAAGCTTGCCAGTAGCTTCTCGTGGGTCGGTGGTTTTTACCGGGGGTTTTTCGGGTTCTTCCTCCACCATTAATACTGGCCGCCATGTATAGACTATATTGTGCTGAATACTGGCGTTAAATTTTTTAAAAAATAAAAAAACATACACTATTTGCTAAAATGATACTTAATATTTTGTAATCTGTGTTTAGGGGGAGGTGGGCTTACAGTTTTAAAAAAAAATCTGATCAACTTTCCCTTTGTAAATAATCGTAATCAATAACTCCCTCATTCAGTCAGTCATTCTGTCATTTTTAATAGTATATTGTTGTAAAGGCTTTTCAATAATAGGTGCCACCTCACCTTGGATTTTGTTTTATATAATTCCTCATTGTGGCCATCTCTTCCTGGAGATTTTACTTTCGCTAGTTCTTATATTGTAGATTGTATCTCTTCTATGCAAATGAAATCGTCTCACATGTTTCTATGTTATGACGTTATCACTTTGAAGTTAATTCATCTAAATAGTCTATTATTATTTGTGTATCTATATTTTGTGATGTATATAATTTGGTGTAGCAATTTATTTTATTTCCTCCATTATTTCCTCTTTGCATCTGATGCACAATTTTCTTCTCATTTCCGCTTAAAATAACGGGCTTGCCTTCTTCATTCCCCTATCGAATCAATTTGTGCGAGCCAAGTTCGAATGTTGTTCTTATTGTGATTAGTCACTAACGGAATGTATCACGTCACTACTTTTAGAGCACTCCCTAAAACGAACGGTATTGCGAGCGACTTCTTTGACTCTTAATTTCAAACTGAAAGTCGTTTGAACCTAATATCTTTATTAGTTCAAAGAACGGTTTATATCACATAGCTTTTTCAACTAATCATTTCCATCATTCCAAATTTTAGTTATATAGTAAATATGGTGAAATTATGAAAAATGAGCTTTACAACTTGGTTCACTTTATATGTCTAACCTTAAAAGCTAGACATCAGACCTAATTGTTACTTCTGCTCGAAGTGTGAAAACAAAATGGTCAGTCAATCTACATTGGAAAACCAGACTGCTCTTAATGTATTAATATCTGCTCATTTAAACCTACTTACTACCATTTCCAATAGTTTCAAGACCGACTTTCTTTTCATATGTATGTATGTATGTATGTATGTATGTATGTATGTATGTATGTATGTATGTATGTATGTATGTATGTATGTATGTATGTATGTATCGATCTAGAAAGTTTTATTCATTTATTTATTTTATTAAGCGAAAACACCATCGGTGCAATTAATATGCAAAACCTTCGTATTGACGCGTCATTATTATAATTATTAAATTATCATTATTATTATTTCTCATATTAGTAGTAGTAGCAGATGCGGTGATGCAAGAAAAGCCCCCCCCCTCTCTCTCTCTCTCTCTCTCTCTCTCTCTCTCTCTCTCTCTCTCTCTCTCTCTCTCTCTCTCTCTCTCTCTCTCTCTCTCTGTGTCCAGGTAATCCACCGCAGATATGCTTGAACGAAAACTGATAGTAAAATTCAGAACCAAACATCCACATTGCCAGGTACGTACAAATCGTCCGTAAAATGAGAGATATATCTGTCTCTTGTTACACGTTGAAAGACCAAAGAAATCAACCATCAAAATTCAAGATAAATGCCTACACTAATAGAATCAAATCCAGTAACTTCTAACCTACTTTCATTATTACTAGGAAGTTTGCCTTGCCTGAACACTGCATAAAATCTCCAAAGCTCCATCATCTTGACGAAATACTTCGTTGAGTTTTGTCGTGAAAAATGTATCTGTCATCCACTTGACATATGCAACTTAATATAACGTCAATGAACATGAATGCCAATTCATGTTTTAACTTTACTTCTTTACTTAGCAGTTTTCCTCAAACTAAAGCTGTTGCAAGATTGCGTCTGGATTATTTCAGAAGGCAGTGACAGGGGTTTCCTCGTTCTATTCATTGTTACGGTCAATTTACCCCCTAGCAAAGCACCATTGCGTTGCAGCGCTTTTCAGCCACGCGATGGCCACTTCCTTCTTACCATAAGGTACGTTCAGAAACTAAAGGTCACTTTACTAAACTTTTAGTATTTGTCTTAGATTCAGTGTTCAGATTCCCAAGGCACTTAGCAAAAGAATCATTATTATATAATGGTATTTGTTACTTTGATCAGTCAACTTATTAACGTTTGTTATTCAAACAGGCAATATAATACTGACAGATAACAAACGATCACTAAACTTACTTTGAATATATGGCTTAGGCATAAATAGTCTGTCTGCCAGGAGAACATTTTCAATTTATTAGCATCCGTCACATGATTGGCTATATACGGCGGCCATTATATATGGCAGAGGAGGAACCCAGGAGAACAGAGGAAGCTACATGCAAGCTTTCTCACATACATACGTTGGTCGAGCGCGACTCAACCTCATGCTAACAGGAGTGAGATCTGTGAGTGATCTGTAAAAGTGGGTGATTTAGACCACTTGACCACTGGTTGCCCCAGCTATGCAAATGGCGAAAGAGGATATTAAAAAAAACAACAGAATTTCGAAAGGTGCATAATATCGTCATGATTTATCACGTCATATAATGCACCGGAAGATTAGGGTATATGATATTGCCCCTAACTGTTGCTTTAAGCGAACAGCGTAGACACGGATCTGCCAGAGATTTATTCGAATGCAAATCTAAATATCATGTTTTTTGGAGAGGGATTAACAATATAAACGAGAAGATCTTATAGAGGTTTAACGCGTATCAGTATAGCATCAAATTGGAATCGTTCTCTAGCGATACACAATCCGAAAATCTGATATTTAATTTATCTCTGGAAACATTCTCGGTAGCTTCAAGAGAGTTTTTTCAGAAAATTATCCTCGGTGCTAATTCTGGCAGTGAAACAATATTTTATTTCTCAAAGAAATCTTGAGAGACAGCAGGAATCTATGCTGATGGGGTTCTTAATGTTTGTTGTTCTTTGGTCTACCTGGCAAATAGCCATTTTAGTTGAAAGTTAATGCTTAGGTACACATTTTAGGCAGTGCTGCAATTACGTTTTAGCTAGTTTTTGTTTTTAATAATAAGTTAATGTCCATAAATCGGAAAATCCAAGAGGAAACACTAATTGAGAGACGAGTTTTAAAGTAAATTGAAATCGGGTGTTTGTATCTTTATTTGTGTACAATAGGTTGTGATACAAAAATATACGGCTTTAAATATTTGACCAATTTCGATGACATTAGGGAAAGCCCGTGAAAAGGATATGCTTTTTGACTCAAAATATCATAATGTCAAACATTTTAAGAAAGGTAAATGTTTTTCAATGAAACGTGTCCGATTTGCACCTGATCTCGATTCCTACTGATATGTTGGTTAAGAATTAATTATATTTAGTAACTCTGCACAAGAAAGCTCGCGTACTTTCTGGTGAGTTTCACTTAGAACTAAAAGTGAATCTATGAATGCAAATCCCGTCCGTTTACCCGCTGATAATGCAGATATTCCTTACACTAGAAAGCTCGCGTACTTTCTGGTGAGTTTCACTTAGAACTAAAAGTGAATCTATGAATGCAAATCCCGTCCGTTTACCCGCTGATAATGCAGATATTCCTTACACTATGGACTGCAGTGGTACAAATTTCAGGGGAGGCAATAGTATCCACTTTTTGATCGGATACTCATTATTACAATTATTAACGTTTGGTCATGCTTTAAAAGTTGCTGACAATATTGCTTCAATATCTAATAAAATGGCTGCCTTTCAAAACGTCGATAACTTTATCGAATGACTGACTAAAATTACTGTTTCCACGTCTAACATATATAATACACACGAGCGATTACATTTATCCGCTCAATATAGATGAACGAGATATGAAAGAAAAACGAAAACCGCAAAGGACTATAGGGGGTAAACTTCATAATTGGCGAATTCTACAAAATATTATTTCGGATAATGTAAAGTATCGTTTTGTGAAAATTCTAACCTTTTCTATTATCACCGATAGTATGAAAATTATTGATGGAAGTAAAATGCTTACCTGTAAATCGTTTTTAGTGATGGTGAACAATAATTATTTCTAGGATATTGTATACAATTCAGTGAGGTAATAATGATGTATTGTATTTTTCTTTCACGTACAAATTATTTACATTCTCAACATAATAATTATCTTCTCATCTGCGAAATGTTATATCTACTTGACGCATTAGGCAAACTGTGGCCAAGATAGGGCATGTTACAGCAAACATTGTTGAAACTTTCGTATTGAAAAGCACATATAGGTATGTTTGTAGATAGATATATAGATTGACAAAAACAACATTTAAATATTTAATTTGCCGCAGTATTGCCCCGCTAGCTTAAAGTACGTAGATTTTGGTATTTTCAATCTTGAATTCACATAATTTATTTTGGATTGAACAAAATAGGAATTTTGTTCCTGAAAAAGGACGCGTTTGGCTTCTTACTACTGTCCTCAAAGCGTTTACATATCGAAATAGCTTTTCTTAAACAAAAAGTACTTTTCTTAAGAATATTCAGAAGTTACACCAAATCGCTTAACATGCCCTCATATATATATATATATATATATATATATATATATATATATATATATATATATATATATATATATATATATATATATATATATATATATATATATATATATATATATATATATATTGAAAACAAATATATCTAATGAAAACACATTGAACATGTCTACAACATACATAGGTATAACAAATAAGATATAAAAATAAATGTATGCACGTACACACATTAGAAAACACAAACATTTATTATAATAATGAGGACTTTGTATAGCGCATAATCTTTAGAAGCTCTAAGCGCTTTACAACATATACAATGATATGACTACTAAACAAAAACACCATGAAATTTGAAAACATAAACACATGCTGAAAATATTTAAGGTAGGAAACAATATTAGGTCTTTAAGTTTGTTCTTGCAGTCGAAATAGGTGAGGTTTAAAAGCACGCTTGAAAGGGATCACTGTGTCTTTGTGTCTAATTTCAGTACTGTCCAGGGTAACGTCTAGGTTTCGTACTGACTGTGTGAATTTAATGTTGGTGTTACTGCTATTTATTGTTTGAGGTAAAGGATGTGAATGAGAAAGTCTTTGTGTTGTGATCAGAATGGCCTCAGCTTTATCATCATTCATCTGCAGATTGTGTCATGTCATCCATGATTTCACATCCAAATGCACCTATTTACTCCTTGGATGGTTGCATCAACTTGCTAACACGACTGTTGGAATTCAGATGAGATACAAGAACAACTGTTTCTAAGATTGTTTTATGAACGGGAGTTTAGAAACTGAGCGGTTGTCATTTAAATCATTATGGTCGTGTGTTGGTTTCTTCAGCAGAGGCTTTACAACGGCAGATCTTAACAATTACGGGAATTCGCCTGATATGAGAGAGGTATTAATAACATCAGTTAGAGAAGGTAATATTGTATCTAAGCACTCAAGCAGCAGGTATGTTGGAATTGGATCAAGTTCACATGACTTTGTAGAACTCTTTCCCAGGATTGTACGTACTAAATCCTTAGAGACAGGTTCAAATGCTTCTAACGTTTGTCGCTGAAATTCTGTATCGCAACTGTATGGTGACGACGAGTCAATTGAAATTGTGTTGTTAAGTTTATCTCTAATGGTTTATACCCTGTCACGGAAGACATCTACACACAAGTCCGGAAAGTCTACTGGAGAAAATTTAGTTGGAAGTAGTGTGCATTTTTTCCTTGACATTAGTTTGTTAGTAATCTCGAAGAGCTTGTTGCAGCTGAAACTTTCCGTGATCTTTGTAGTAGGATAATTCGGCTGCATGGACTATGTTTGTGCCGTTCTTCTTAGCCGCTTCATAGATATCCTAATGAATAGTGGGTCTGGTAAAAAGACTAAACCTCTCCGCTTTACGGCGGTCTCTTTTAGCAGTGCGAAGCTGGTCCCTAACACTATTATACCACGGAGAACACTTTTGATTTGATACTCTGCACTTGGTGGCTGGGGCATGTTTTTCAAGCAATAAACACAGGCAGTTATCAAATTGTTCTGCTGTAGGTGGTAAGCAAGTTGTTAGGTTTGCTTGGATGTCATGCATTAGTTTCGTTATATTCATCATATATAGGTTTCCCTTAGTAGCAGATACATGAATTATATAAAACAAGAACCAAATACAGGCCCGTAGATCAAAATTATAATGAGTATAAATAATTTTCTTTGTTTCAAGTTTAGCAAGTTTTGTGACCTGCTCAGACAATTTTTTTTTTAAAAATACCATCACGACAATACACTATAATATAAATAAAATAGTGAATATGTATGGGCCCCCGCTAGAAAAGTGAGCGTGTACCCCTTTTTCATTCTCAATTCAGCGGACATTACGAAACTGACTCAATAATTGGCAGGCAAGGCTGCAACGTTTACAAGTACTAACGGTTTAAAGCCTGTAAACCTTTACCAAATCGGTAAAGATCTATACCATTCAGCACATTTCCTCTAGGTACATGTTTAATGAGGCATTTTCAAATTTACACAGCAGTACACATCATGTTTATTTACTCTGGCTGCCGTTAAAACAGCTTTTAACTATGTTTATCCTTTGAAACACATATTTTTTTTTAAAAAAAACATTGTTTAGAAATATTTTATTTTGAAAAAACGCCATTTCAAGTTTGTAAGCCATTTCATTGTTTCTTAGTCGTTCTAGAATCAACAAAAGCATTATATGAGCCTGTCCAATCAAAATGCATCATTGCATTATCGATATTTACATCATGTACATATATCTAGCAGCTGGAAACAAGATCACGACGATTAAAATTGGACGATTTACTGAAACTGACAAAGACGACTTGCAAAACGAATCCTGGTAATAACAAGAGGTAAAAGATGTACAGCAAATGAAGCAATCACCAGTCCAGTGACCTACTTTGACCTTAATTTGATACAATTAGATAATTTAAGTTACACCTATTCGACTAATCATAATTCATATGTAGCTGAAACTTCATACCCCTGTCGAACCTCGGATATCAACACCAGCGTGTCTCAAAAAGAAGAAAAAATATTAAAAATACTCATTACTGGCCTTGTTTTTTTTAGCTCGATGAAATGTGTGTTCCTAAATATTTTGAATAATAAATGTTAGCAGTTAAGTAAAATTAAATTGAAAAACTGTAATAATTTTAATTTTCAAGTAAACTGAACCTATTCTAATACTCGTTTATTTTTATAAAAAAGTAAGACGGAAAATAATAATAATATTTTCTTTAAATCTCCTTCAAAAGCTAAATTCCCCTATCTTGATTCATGCTTCTTCATATAAAAATGAAAGAAAGAAAATACTAATAATAACATGTTTCTTTTTTGTACTTCAAGGAAGGAAGGATATTATGTGCATCATTCTAAAATCCACATGCGTAATTGTATTTACCAAACTTTATTACCGGTTCTTGCAGTAAAAGTCCAAATCCATATATTAATGACAAGGAGCTCATCTGCCATGTTTCCTGTAGATAATCGGTTATTGCTTTTCGTACTTTACATTCAGACAATGATAAAGTAGTCTCGTATGTTTTAAATTTTAAGAACGATTGGATTGCATGTGAATAATTCAGATGCAATGCAAATGCTCTCCTCAAATGAATAATTGCCAGACTGGTCTTTATAATTTCAGTGAATGTTGAAACATCTATTGTTCTTTTGTATAAAAACCCCCACAACAAACCATCCAACAAACACCTCCAAACATTACATGGATTCGTATATATCTTCGTAACAAAACCATGGCGCTCATCGACACGAGTCAAAATGAGAGAAAGATGAAAATCATTTTTTTTAACTTACGTTTCTTGGAGACTAACACAAAATGCGCAGATTGCTTCGTACTGATAATCACGACGGACGTAATTTATTATATAGGCACTGACTGTATGCACTGTGTGTATAGGGTCTAAAAAGTATATTTTGAGTTATTTTCCCTTTTGTATTCTAGTTTACAGCAACATTAGATGGTTATATCATTGCGCGCTATTACAGTTTCTTGGCCAGGAACACAGCACTGTGGCAGACTGGTTGACCCTATGAAAGTTCTATGGCTGGTACCTTTTCAACTCTGATCAACTGAAATTAGATCTAACACCGTGAGCAGCAGAGAGGGCGAACAAACTTGTCTCAATCGTCATTTGCCTAAAACATAACCTTCCTACGAAATATAAAAAAGATCTGAAACAAAACCCCCTAATTTACCAAGATTTTTACCTAAGTTTTATGCAACCGGTTTATCCCGCTGACGACCAAACTGAAGTCACGCCCTCTCTGCTGCTACAAATTAGCCAAATATTTTATTGATAACTACACGATATCTTGTCCTGGGATCATGCAGATTTATTGTTATAAAATCATACGGTGTTGCTTGCGCACATGAAAAGAGATTACTGAATTTATTTATATCTATATCCGCGCTACACCAGGTCTGATGAATATTTCTTAGCGTGTGTGTATCAATTCCATTAAATACAGCTAAAATATTACAATTATCTCTGATTACTTTCGGAATTTGTGTATACCGCAGAGCTACATAAATAACATCAGTATTTTTATGTCTTCCTCGAGAAAATATTCCTGCCGGATTTGATTGTTTATCTAGTATTACGTCATCGTACACAACCAAATTATTAATGAATCCATCAAGATCATCGACAGATGATGCTTCATCAATGTCGGTCATAAAATCAATAATATCATCACCGCTCAGCAATCGCGCGTTTTCATTAAATTCCCTAAGTACTTCGTATAATCTCTGATCATATACAGATGGTAATACTAAGTACAATTTATTCCATTTCAACCATCTCATTATCAGATTAAGCAACAGCTGTGTTTTACCAGATTCAGACGGGCCTATTAGTATCATTCTGATCTAATTTGGTAACGCTGGATGATGTTTTACTTGTTCTCGTTTTATTGTACCTGAAAAATCAATTACATCCATGTTATAATTATATTATGAATTTATATTGTTTACGCTGCCGAGTTTAAACTCCAACTACTGATTTATCTACGGTTACAACAAAAAAATAGAGAATAGCATACGGTGGAAAATGTTCTATATGTGGCAGAAAGAAATTTTCCTTTTTACCAAAAGCTCAAAAAACAAAACAAACAAAACGGTGGTGACATTGCAACATTAATGTCTAAATTTACAGGAACTCCGTGGGCTAAATATCCCGGAGAAAAACATCTTCCAATATATAATTACTGCGGTCCTGGTACTCGACTTGATATCAGACTTGATGAATAAGATCAACCAAAATCCGGTGAATATTCGGTAAATGCAATCGATAAAGCGTGTCACGTTCATGATGTAGCTTATAAAAGTAAAGATCTAGAACAACGACATATCGCAAATGTGAAATTGATTCATGCATTGAATTCCATATAAAAAATAAAAATATCAAGGAAGGATTAGCCAATTGGTTAGCAAAATCTTTGATGAAATCCAAATTAGCAATAGGTGCTGATAACTAATTATAATGGAATCAATTTATTATAGCCCAAGAGGATACTGAAAAGGTAGAGCAGCAATCGATAAACTCGCTAATGCAGCAAATGTCACGCGTTCTACCGCCGCAGCGTGGTTAGCACGACAGGCAATATGGCAAATTTACCTACCACCGCCTAAACGAATTGAGTACGCACATTTTGATATTAATGTTCCTAATGAAGTTCATCAGGCTGATATTCCGTTTTTACCTCATGATCATATACGTAGAGTAACATTTAAATACGCATTAACCGTTGTTGATGATGCAAGTAGATATAAAGAATCAGAATTATTATCAACTAAAACAGCTACTGAAGTTACATCTGCCTTAGAAAGGATTTATCGACGAGGACCCTTGCGATGGCCACAGCTATTACAAGTCGATCCTGGCAAAGAATATCTTGGTGTGAAAATACGACGAGGACATACTGAAATTCATCGTGATCAAGCGATCATAGAACGATTTAATCGAACACTTGCTGAGCTATTATTTGGATACCAATATGCGAAGGAATTCATTCAGGATACAAGATCTCTAACAACTGCCATGAAACCTATTAATGACCGAATCTTTTAAAATACCAAGAACACTCTCCGTATCCTATAAAACTTCCAGGATAACATGCAACCATATCAGCCGAGATAATATCTTTACGCGAGTAATCACGGTTCCACAGTCCACCGTGACCATATTCAACACAACTTAATATTATATCATAAAGAAAATAAAATCGAGTTGGTTTCCAGGATTTTCTAACTCTAGCAAAGTGAGCCGCAACTGATGGAATAAAAAAACATTCACCGAGTAATTTTTCGTCAGGGGTATATTTTCTCATTTTCTCGTGGAGGGATTCTGTTCGATAAATATCACCATTTGGTCTTACAAATTCATCATTTTCAGAACTAAACAATCACACGGATACGGATCGTTTTTACTTATCTCGTTAATAAAGTCAAACATATCACCGTTATAGAATTTAACCGTCCTCGTGCGTAGAAATACTCTTACTGCATTAGTCCACTCATGCGCATTACGATCAACAATTTCGAATGAAACTCCCTTTGATTTATATTTCGATTCGTATAAGATCTCTCCTGTCATCGTTTTTACTGTTATAGGAAATTTTAATTTCTTTCCTAGTTCAGCAACATCTTTAATAGATGCTCCGGTATCTTTAACTATTTCTGACCACGAATTTATTATATTACGTCGGTTATCCGTTAAATCCTTCCCACGAGTCGAGACGGTTATATCAATAATACTGATTATCTCCAGTTCGGTTTCAATGAAATAAATAAAAAAAGAACATATCTCTGTCATAGGTTCGTCTACGAGTGTTTCAATGGACTTATCGAAGACGGTCTTGTCATCGATCATTTTGATGGAGTTAAACTCCACATCTCTTTATCTAATCTATCACGCAGAGTCAGAATGCTATATACGGTAATACTGGTAGATGTAAAACAATTGGAAAACGGATGATAAAATCTGTAAATACAGAGACAGACGAAGAAATAATATTTCCATCAATGAATGTCAAATATTTAGATATTCAATCAAAATCAATATATTTTGTCTCAGAAATTAATACTAAATATGCTCTCTCAAACAAATATAAACAAAAAATTACATTTCAATGCTGTTGAAGGGAAACTCTCTCTCTCTCTCTCTGTAGTTATCTTGCTTATATTACTTTACTATTTATTTAATGTAATTATTTTTTTGGGGATATTTTCAGTAAAATATATTACTATGAATTACAGTATAAAAAATGTGCTATCGTTCTCCTCTCGTATACTACTGAATTGTAAATGAACTGAAAAATGGGAGATAATTCCATGTTACATATTTCTCCGTAGATCGTGATTTATTTTGTCGCTGTAATTAACTAATTAACCATCTACATCTTAATTAATATCAATAAAGTAACATAATTGGATAATAGTTTCAAATTAGTAGAATACAATTTATTGTTCCTCGCTTACAAACAGAATCAAAGCAGAAAAGACATCACGCTAGCGTAATACAGTAAGTTATTTTTAGATTCATTAACATACATGTATTCAAACTTGAATTTCTCGGAAAATCACATTCTATAAATGTATAATATCTGTGAAATATAATCATGTTGGCTGTCTTGTTCTATGTAGATAGCTATATATTATATTTAAACTGTCTGTGGAAATATATAATGTCTGTAAAAATATATACAATTATGTTTAGACTGTCTGTTCTGTACAGATAGCTATATATTAACTAATAAAATATATATTTCTCAGATGAAACCGTGACCGGCGCCTAATATCATCATGATATTTGTGATTTTAATCGCGTCAGATTAACAAAATACCATGATCCTATCATGGCACGTGTTTTTCATTGGTGGCGAAAGTGCATATTTTCCTAATATAATATAATATTATATGCACTTTCGTCAGTCGTGATTGGATATATCTTCGGTTTCATCGAACATTCTAACCAGATATGAAATTTCAACATACCTGAGAATGTTAAAGGAAATTATTTTACTAGCCTTTTGATTTTTCATTGTGGAAAGTGCATATTTTCCTAATATAATATAATATTATATGAACTTTTCACAAGTATTCATGAAGATCTTCGGATTCATCGAACATTCTAACCCGATATGAAATTTTAACATACCTAAAGGAATTTTTTTTCGCTTCAACCTTATGAATTTTTCTTGATGCGGAAAGTATACATTTCCTTAATAATAATAATATTTATGTGTACTTTCCGCAGTCGCAATGGAAAGGTCGAAAGTGGAATGTTGAAAGTATACATTTCCTTAATAATAATAATAATAATAATAATAATAATAATAATAATAATAATAATATTTATGTATACTTTCAACATCGATGGTAATTTCAGATTGACAAAATAATGATATTTTGTCAACATACCCTGAATGTCGAAAGTATACATTTCCTTAATAATAATAATATATTTATGTATACTTTCCACAAGTATTCATGAATGTCTTCGATTTCATCACGATGTTGTATCAAACATTTTGAACCAACCGTTGATTGACCAAATATGGAATTTTAACATCACAGAGTGTTTATTTGTTACAGCGATATCTTTACCAGTTGGATTTACCATAATGTCATTGTTGATTGTATTTTTCCACAGATCGTTTGATGTAAAATCTGATTCAGGCCATACAGGATATTTTAGTGTGTAATTACCTCGATCGGTGTGTCTCTTATTTGGTGTTAATCCCTTGTAGATCAACTTGATTCTTTCAAAGATATTTTTTCTGTCATCTTTGGTTGTCTTAATACCATTTCAGGAAATATACTTAACCAGGATTTTATCAGGTTCTTGTATTTATCAAGTAATTCTGGATCATTCATTAACGTCTTTATGTACATCTTAAGTTTTTCACGTGAAATTGTTATCACAGTTTTTGTCAAATCATTCGGAACAACATCAGGTAAATTCATCATCGTTAGGAAATCTCGAACCATGTGAAGTTTCTCGCGATGACTAATTTTATCTGATCTAAATAATGTTGTATCCGTTGCGTTACCGCGATTGAATTTATCCACGATGATTTTGTGCGCACGTTTCATGGCGGTGGATTTCTTGTAAAGATTTTCAATTTCATCCGCGAGTAACTTGGTAACATCGCACTGGAATAGATATTTCAGAAATGATTTCTTCATCGCGTATGGTTCTAACTTTGATTTGGGACCATATCGATGATATTTTACTAATGGTAAATTTCCTCTGATATTCCTGATATTATCCATGATCGGATCTTCAGGAATTTCTTTGACGGGATTTGCAGAACATTTTATTCGATTACCGATACTCGTCTTGAAAAATTCATCTGCGTAATCGTTTGCAGTCCTTGTAAATATATGTTCCTCTGAACCCGCTACGATACGGTTGTAACCTATAGTTTAAAGGTTGTATTGTCCAAACAAATATTTTTTTCTTTTAAATATATATGTTATATATATGAACTTCGAAAATATTAATGCTATAATATCTGCAGGAAAAAAATTAAAAAATGAAAATATAAATATACAACTCGATCCAGAAAAAAATATTTTGTGATTTCAAGTAAATCCAATAACGAAAATTTGAAGGTTGTTATACACTTTCACTAGAGTATAAGCTGATAAAGAGCATGCAGTCTATAATGTTCTTGTCCTTATCAATGGTAAAAAATACAGACGTAGATAAATTCGTACCACTTTCTATCGCAGTAGAAAATATTAAATCAAAACTGTCTCACGAATATGAAACGAACAAAATTATCAACACACCACGCGTGAGACAACTAAGAAAGATTATAAATGAAAACGCTGTTTCCAATGGCATCTTGGATTAATTCCTCTACAGTTCTGTTTTTTTTTCTATTATAATATTTTCTTAATTCTGTTATAATATTTTTATTATTCAGATTTGTAAATTTTGATGAAATTTCATCCTTTTCTACCTATTTTATGCGAAATCATAGAAAAATCTATCAAAATTGTAATATTTGTAGAGTGAAACCCCGAGCGATTATCTAAATGATTTATCGATCGTTAAATTTGCAATGTTTTGCTCATACATCAATTAAAATCGGATATATTTTTTACGAAAAAATATACTAAAAGCAGAAAAAAAGATGAAACAAACGATTTATCGATAAATCATTTAGAGAGTTGCTGGGGTTTTCACCTTACAAAAATCAGAAATCTGACAGATTTTCTACGATAAAAATGACCAAAATGGATGAAATTTCGTCAAATCTGTAAAGAAATATTCTGTTTCACTGGAACCAAATTTTTATTCAGAACTATATAATATTTTTTTAAGTTCATCACGTTTAATGCAGGAATGCGCGTAGTTTATAATCTGATCTCGGTCACACGTGATCATAGAAATATGTTCTCGCCGCAATCTATCTAACTGTTCTTGCGTCAGTAAAAAAAATCGTTACCGAACTCATCGATGACTATATCAAAAAGTGGAATGAAGACTGTGTAAATATTAATTTGATTGCATTTCCAAGCATTTCCTTGTCGTGTATAAAAACCTTAACGTGCTGGTACATATATAATATTTATCCGATTAATTCGTGAATCAAGATCAAAAAATCGTTTACGATTTTACATTGGGATTTATCAGTAAAACCTCGCCACGTAAATCAATCAAGTGTCCACTCTGGTCGGTGAGTTTAAAATTTATTCTTGACAAGTATTGATTATGCGTGCGTAGATAATCCAGATTGATTGGTTCTTGTAAATGTGTAAAGACCGTATCCTTGTTGAGCTTGATTTGATATCCCAAGATCTGTTTGATAACTACCATCGATTGCATCACATACAAGATTGGCTGCAATCGTTGAGGTTATATTTACAATCTCTGGTGAAATATGCATGCCGTCAGCATCTGGATCATTGTTAAATCTGAGAACATCATCAGGATGTGGTGGAGTTTCAGGCCATCCTAGAATAGCTTTTATCGATGATCGATAAATATCTACGACGTAATCGGGAGATTTTACTTCAATCGCAGATGATAATGTTGGTTAGTGAACAGTAATAGTTATTTTTTATTCTTTTTTTGTTGTTGATTTTATTCTGCGTTGGAATTTGTTGATTTGTTCAATCTGATAACTACCTGTGGGGATAGAAACAACTTATAAATCTGGGGTTCCATCTGGGTTTTTTTTTTTTTTGTTTGCAAGTACAAGCGAATTATTTGGAGGTAATCCATCAAATGGTTCAGATCTGATATTTGGCCAACTATGATATACTCGTAGTTCAGCAAGTGCAATCTCCCTTGCTGAAATTGCAATTGAAAAATTAATACTAAATTCAGGATTGGTTGTGCTCACTGATATCATAAAGTTTTCACCGGGGTTGTCTTTGTGGCAATCTGTTGCAGTAGTTCTTGTGTTGACATTTATCTATTGATCTGTAACTTTAATTGGTGTATATTCTATTACAGTCATTGCTTCGGAGAATATTTTTGTCATTAATGCGAACTCAGAATCCGATATTGAACCATCGTTGAGGCTTTCATACATTAACTGAGATAGTTTAGAATACGCCGCCGTTGCCGCTTGTATCTTCACCGCATAATCGGATAATTTTTCATTGGTGCAAGTCAATATTATTTTTGCGATTATATTAACAATTTCAGCGATCGCAGTTGACGCTGAAATACAGATCGTTATGATGTCATTGTTATCGCGGATAATAAAAGTCCGGCTCCAGCAACAACCGCGGAGACTGAGGATACAATTATGTCAGTGACAATTACACGTCTGTGATATTTTTTTTACTTTTATCGTGTAATTATCAACGATAGATTTTAATTTATCTTGCCACTCACGCGCCTGATTTTATTTGTAGTCCATATTATTTACGCTATAATCAATTGAGGTGTTTCAGCGACAAAATTCCAGACACCACCAGATCGTTGCTGCAGTTAATTTTTCATCTGATGCAACCAGAATAAATGTTCTTCGTCTCCACGGTTTAATATAACAGATACGGTTCCAGAAAACGTGTCTATTGAGTGACACCGTGGATATGTGGTAATATCTCGAATTTTCCACTACTAAACACAGACAATCTGTACACGCCAGAAACTTCCGCGGTATGTTTGATAGTATTATTTTGTTGAGACCATGTTGTTGATCCTGATGATATTGTGTATACGACGTTGTTAATCCGCCTGTGGAGAATTTTACCCTGATATTTTTCAAGGAGTTCAATTTTATTAATAATATCATGAGCATCACATACAATATCTTCATGTGTTTTCTTAATCGTAGGGATTGATGTTTTAATATCAGAAAGTTTCGTATCAACGATCAATGGTTTTCCGAAGAATCCATCTCCAATTTCTTCGATCATTCTGAAATTTCTACGGAGATTTGAAAATGCACCTTCCGAAAGTTACTTTGAGCGGAGCCAAAACCATATTCATGCAAGTGGGACAGGTACAGTCTAAACATTCGATGAGTTCCTTGGACCGGCCCTTGAGTTGAATGCCTAAAACGTTTGGAATGCCAGAAATGGCAAAAGGTTATTTCTGCACTTTTTCAATACCAAACCAACTAGCAGCTTTCTACGCTTGGTACCAGACTCACGCTACAGATCCCTTAACAGAAAAATGTTAAGGTATTGTCGCTCTGACGTGGACATTTTACGGCAATCCTGTGGTAAATATCGAGAATTGTTCATGGAACATTTAACGATCGATACTTTGAAAGAAGCATGCACCATTGGCAAAGCATGTTCCTTAGTGTACCGGCAACAATTCATGCCCGAAAATACACTAGCTGTCAACAGCCCTCGAATGAAAATCTTTGCCAAACGTCAATACTAGGTCAAAGGTCTACGCTAGTTACATTACTTGTGCGACAAGGAAGACAAATAGACCTAACACGCCCGCAACGGAGGAGGCGAAAAGACCATCGGAACGTATTCGTTGAATGGGAGAGACTGAGAAACCCTCACATCGTGTACTAGTTTAACGGATGCTTATTTCACGGATGTCCCATCTGCAGCCCTCAACGTCAAACTAAAAGCAAGTTTTTACAACGGACTATGGAAGAATTGTAGTGGCGCTTCAAGTTAGAACAGCAAGGATAACAAGTGGTGGAAATGTGGAAACATGAATACGATCACCGTTTGAAAACCGATCTCGAGTTTAAACGCATAAATTGGTGACCGAACACATTGACGTAGACAACATTCGACGATACGAAAGTTTTATTAAGTGCAGGGTCTTGCCTCCCACTGACTTGTACCATCCCGTTGAAACTCACCACCGCCAAGGAAAACTGATGTTTCCTTTGTGTCGTACTTCTGCCGAAACGTGCAACCAATACCGGCCTTGTCAGCACACCCAGGAAGAACATTACTTGACCGGTACGTTGTTCAGCGTGGAATTGTTTAAAGCTCTGGACCTGGCATACCATGTATTAGAAGTGTACGAAATGTACCACTTTCCCAAGACAACAATACCACAAAGGCGACGAGACACAGAAAGGTATTTTTGCAGACAACGTGTATGCCGTTTTGAAACTGAAACATGAAGCGAACGGCTATCCTTACTGATGTTGCAGTCACGAAGACCAAATGAAATTCAAGATAAATACTGGGAGCAGAAAGGCATCACTTTAGACCATGTGCAGAAAAACGAAGGAAGGCGATCGTTTGCCAAAGTGATGTTATATTGCTTGTGGAGTAAAATTGCACAAAGACCGTCTTTACCCAAGGCAGAACATTTATCCAAACTTTCAAGCAACTTCCAGATGATTCACGACAAAACCAAATACATGCAACACGTGGACGTCGTTCGTGTGGACGTGATCTTAGTTAATTACGAGGAAGAACTGGAGTTTGTTGAAGCCAACAAATTTGGAAATGTCATCATTGCGGCTTACGTGATAGCCGATGCTCGCTTTTTAGAAATTTTAGAACTGTTAGGAGATCGTGTGTTGTATTCTGACACGGCCAGTTGCATCTACATCGATCGGCTTGGCCACTGTTACCCTAACATCGAAGGAGACCGTTTAGAAGCCAGGACAAATGACAAATGACAAATGAGCATTCCGACGACAAGATTATAAGTATAGCTAGAGTCGGTCCTAAAAATTACGACTACGAATACCGAAACCCACAAGGAAAAATGCAAACTGAGTGTAAAGTGAAAGGACTGACTCTCAATTGTCACACTAGGCGAGTTCGAACCTTGGCGTATTGAAAGAAGCATTGCAGTCTGGACAGGATGACAACATTCAAGTGACCACCTACGAACCGCACAAGATTGTACGTTTAACCACACACCAAATCATCAGTCGACCCTTGGCAAAATTCTATCGAATCGTGTACCAGCAAATAGTTCGACTTATCATTTACTTCACTTTACCGTACTGTCACTTCGATATTGGTCAGCATATAAAAAGGGATAACGTCCAAGACCGATAGTTTATGGTAACTACAAAGACCAAGCGAGAAAGAGGAATATTTTTAAACAGATGTCATTCAAGGTCGAGGACTGTAAAAACAAAATTACCTTCCCCTAGTGTGATTAGTAGTGGATGAAGACGACCGGGGCATTGCGACGGAAGTTGTCCGGAAGGAAACTAAGTGTCCAGGCGGTTACCAATGTAAACAATTTTAGCACAGAACTAAAATATAACCAAACGCTGTTCAAAATGTACATTTATTACCTGCCACCAAAGAGGGTATAAACCGGGCTACCATGCCACAACCTTTATCACTAGTTGTACAACAGATTCCGTGGAAGGAAACCATTGACAGTATCCAAACGGTGGAGGATTATCAATACTTATTACCAGAAATGTGTCTCTTAAATTTGGGTCGACGTGTGATGTGTGTCTTATTGACAAACTTTCTAGGATTTCGTTTACCCGAAAATTCGTTGTGGACGCTTTACGAACAATACTTACAACCAATGAAACATGAAAATGGAGACTTTAAATGTCCACGGGAGACTCATTCTGTTAAAAGCCTTGCAATTTCATTTGGATACTTCTCGACTTCTACGGGAGAAAATATTCGTCAACTTTTAGGTACTACAGATGTGTACAACGATGTGTATGTAGCTTGTGATTTGCACCCTGCCGGACAGATGTACGTGAATGGAGACGTTGGGGTTTTGAGGCTTAGACTAAAGAAGTGTCCGATATGCTCAAGAGTTGTGATCCTAAAATCCAACGTCCAGTCAAAACGTAACTTTTAAACATATGTTAGGGACAGTGGCAGCAGAAAAAGCCGACTCCGAGGACAACTACTCATCGACGAACACTTAGATCATGCTAGTTGCGAGGCCTTGTATTTTCGCCATCCCTTAATCATGTTAATTGCTGAGCCTGGCGTTTCAGGAAAACCGAATTTGTCAAACATTGAATCGAATCGAATCATTGAATCATTTGATTTGACCTCAACGCATAGTGTTGTGTTACAAAGAGTGGCAATCGGCGTACAGCCTCTTGCAAGAAAGTCAAGGCGATTCCATCTTGTTTATGAAAGGCGTTCCTAGCGAAGACAACGGGATCGTGTGTGACCATGGTCAAACCAATCTGGTCGATTTAATGACATGTCAGAAGAAGATGAAGAAGAAATTAAACTGTGGTTTACGTGCAAAGGGCATCATTCAAATCCCAGTGTGATTTACATGACCCAAAATGTTTTCAATAAATTAAAGCGCATCGCATAATGTGTCCCAATGCTCATTACGTGGTCTTGTTTAAAAGCCTAGTGCATGGTTTAACCAAACAGTTAGGAACCGCATAGCTGACTCATGCGTATGACGATGCCACTCAACCCCCTCACGCCTATTTACTCGTGGATTTAAAATCCATGCCAAGTTTCAATTATTTACAAATTCGTACCCATCTGTTTCGTACACATCTGTTCGTTTGTGTTTTTCATCTCCTTGGTTTGGAAACGAGAACAATTAGAATTTTTCTTAGGTGTCTTGTTCTAGTATTGAACGTTCTTTGTTCTTAAATCACTTCAACCCGTTTTTGCATTGATGGACTTACAGTAATTTATTTAAATGACCACTCATTGGCTTCCCATACAACATTCTCCTCAAGACTAAAATAAGATTCATAATTACGGAAGGGAAAAAGAGACGTTGCTTCAAAGCTGGCCGGCTTAGAACAGGAAAACAAATTCCAGTTATCCCCTTTTCGCCTTTTCCGGCTAAATAATTTAGATAACTTTGTTGATGCACATCTATATTAAATCCTCAACCTTTGTGTTAACTATTCCAGAGATATCACAGCGTATTGAATTATTCAACGCCCAATCAGGAGGACCACCTGAAATTCGCACATAAATAGTTAATTGTATCAACGATTAGAATATAGACGTCTTGTGTCTGACAGAACCATGGCTAAATAACAGGCGATGAGCCCAAGTGCGCAGATCTAACACCTACCGGTTACTCAATTAAGTCGTTCCCTCGCTACTCTCGCGGAGGTGGAATTGCCGTCATCACAAAGAATTCCATGATAACATGTCTTAACCACAACACAGCCTCAATTTCTGCCGCACATCGTTTGAACTAGTCCAAACAGCACTCACACTTGAAGAAAGGTCAGTCCATTTTTTCTGCCTCTACCACCATCCTCTGAGTACAAAATCAATCTGACTGAATCTCTCTTTTTGCAGCCGTTTCCTAATCTCCTGGAGTATGGAAATTCGATAGGTGGCAACTTGATTATTCTTGGAGATTTCAACTTTCACTTTGACTGTTCTGAAAACCCATACACATCAACACTCCATTATTCCATTAATGTTTTCAACCTTAAAGAGTCAGTTAATCAACGAACCCATAACCAGGGTAACATTGTCGACTGGATTCTTCATGGAAATGATGATAATATTCTACGGTCCACCCTTGAATCCCACGAACTTATCATCATATCCCCTCTGCATTATATGCCATCTGGACGTATCAGTCCCTAATCCTACACCGTTATTTGCTACTAAGAGAAACATCCGTATGATAAATATAACCAAACTAATGCATAACATCCAAGCAAACCTACCAACTTGCTTACCTACTACAGCAGAACAACTGGATAACTGCTGTGTTCATTGCTTGAAAAGCATGCCCCAGACACCAAGTTCAGAGCATGTATTCAAAAGTGTTCTCATGTTGTATCAGTGTTAGGTACCAGTTTCGCACTGCTAAAGGAGACCGCGGCAAAGCCGAGAGGCTTTGGCTTTCCACCAGACTCACCATTCATAAACAAAATCTATGAAGCCGTTAACAGGAATGTTGCAGCATAGTCCATTTTGCCAAATTATCCCACTACAATACTAAGATTAAGGAGAATTCCAGCTGCAAAGAGCTCTTCGAGATTGCTGCTGTTTGATCGTTGAACCCCATTTTTCAGCACAAGATAGGCTAATGGTGCTAATGGTGGAGGAAGAACCTGGGAAAACTTCTAAATAAACCACCGACCCACGAGAAGCTGCTTATAAGTTTTCTCGTATACAAACATTGTCCGAATCCGAGACTCGAACACACGCAGACAGACGTGAGATGGCAGTGATCCTTAATGGAGAGCGCTTTAGACTATTCGGCCACTCGGGGTCCCCTCATTGAAATTACTATCAAACTAATGGTAAACAATGCGAATAAGTTTTTCGTTGCTCCTGAGCATCCAAAAGATGACCCCGTCGAAGACGTGCAGACCGTCACCATCGTCGTACTATTATCCAAAAAACAAAGGGAAAACAACAAGAACTACCTCATCATAAAAAAACAAATAAAAATAAATAAACACGTAGCCAAACATTGAGGTCATCCCCTAAAAAAGATGCATTTGTCCAAAGAAAACATGAAGTCACCAAAGGGAAGGAATGTTTGGCATAAATCAAATGGTCAATCAGTTTGCACGTGCCTTTGAACAAACGATGTAAAATATGAGCAATCAAAGGTAGGATTTCTTTCAAACCTTCTCAACCAAAACCGAAGACACGTCTAAATCCATAGACTTCAGTGTATGTTTTGTGTGATACTGAACACCAACATATGTCACCTCAAAGATTTGTACTCTACTACCATAGTCTCTCTTCTGTCCAAAATAAGAGACGGAAAAGGAAGTCTTGCCGAAGGCAAAAGCTATACCATTACCTCCACTACCGCTAACACTAACCCCGACGTCTACACCTGTGACACATCGGACGCGTAAAACCGTTTCCAAATATTCACCATTTCGCCCCATCCAAAGTAGCATCATTGAAGAGTGAGTGACTTCTTTAAAGATGGGAAAGTGTTTGCCAGTATTTAATACGATCCAGCCCATCATACAGGTTACGGGGTGTTCAGAACTTGTATCGTGCTGACAAAACTCGACTGAAAAATCTCCCTTGACCTCAAGTGCAATGGTGGTTACAAGAACAAGCCACGTACAATTTACACAAATGATTCGACGAACATTTTCCAGAAGTCTCAATCAAGTGGAAGGCATCGATCATCGATGGCAATCTGCTTTAGCCAATGTCCTTTATCACATCACAAGTCTCAGGAACATCTTCAACATCAAGTGGCAAGACATGCTTCCAGACACTGAATTAATACCCCAAACAGATCTCCCAAGCATCCACGCCATCCTGATGCAGTGTCAGCTACGCTGGACGTGACATGTTGTACGCATGCAAGACCACCAGCTGCTTAAGAGACTCGTCTATGGCGCGCTACAGCAAGGACAGTGATCCTACGGATGTCAGAAGAAACGTTTCGAAGAGAATCTGAAAGTTACATTAAAAGTATTCGAAATAAACTCCGATTCCTGAGAGCAAACAGCAGGCGATCGAGTCACTTAGCATTCCACTGTACACAAAGGATCCAAGTTGTGCGAATCTAGCAGGACCACAGCTGCACACTTGAAGAGGCAAGCCAGAAAAGCACGTGCCATCAACACTTCTGGAGATGCCCCACTCATCTCCTGTCCCTTATGCAAACGAACATTCCGTGCAAGGGTTGGTCTCATCATCCACCTGCGCATGCACAGAAAAGAACCAGCCCCTCCAACCCTCGGATGACTGGAGAGGTTCTCGTCGAATCGATAGACGAACAACATTCAACACTCTTAAAACGGGAACAACAACAACAACTGGAGCCTTGCGTCTCACGTCAGCTATTCTGCCAAGTCAACATTCTAGTTACCAAAGATTTTGTGACAAGTCAAGTAACTAGCCTGAAAGTAGCTAGGGATCTGTTAGAAAGTATGCTACGTGAAGAAGTTCAGAAGGTGAGAAGTTTTATCCAGCCTCAATATGCGAGAGTTGAAAGTTTGAAGGAGTTACTTGACAATGTCATCAGAGGCAGGTGCTTTCTAGAACACATACTGTATTTGACAGAGTGAAAGTTTGTAAAGTGGGGAGTAGATCAGATAAAAACAGTGGAAGATATGATGAAAAATGTGATGGAAGAAGAAGTCAAGAAGATAAAATATACCTGAACAAGGGGAGAAAGGCACACATGAAACGGAAAGAAGAAAGAGGATATTGACAAACTAGATAACAATTGGATGAAGGTGTAAGAGAAATTTAGAACCATGGAACATCCTGACTGGATACCAGAGGACTAGAAAAGAAGAAGAAACGAATTATTGGAAACGTCTGGAGCTGGTACAGGTGGGGAAAGAAGAAGAAGAAGAAGAAGAAGAAGAAGAAGAAGAAGAAGAAGAAGAAGAAGAAGAAGAAGAAGAAGAAGAAGAAGAAGAAGAAGACACGGGTCCTTTTTAGGACCACTCATTGGTCTCGAGAAAAGAATTGCTTTCTTGCCTCAACAAACAAACAAAATTGTTTTTGTCGTTGGTATCATTCTTTATGAATTGTTTGTAACTGTATATTGTATGTGTTGTATCAGTCTATGTCTATTTCCCACTCTCTAATCCCAACTGAGGTCAACCCGGTGTTACCAATCTTCAGTACCGTGACGTCACCACACCACTTCCATAACTATTGTCTTTAGACAACAACTCCACTTTCCCTTTACGCCTTACAGTCCCAAAGGTTCCCATGTTCAATTTCCCTTGACGCTAAACGTGCCCAGCGTAATTTGTAAAACTATGACGCTAAACGTGCCCAGCGTAATTTGTAAACCCATGACGCTAAACGTGCCCATGGTGTATATCTTTAATGTATTATCCTATTGCCGCTAATGTGCCCCAAACTATACTATTGATATAGTTGAATTTCGTCAATGGTCAGCTCAGTATATTTCACTGACAGATCTGAGGACAAACCGAAGATTTCATCCATCTAAAATTATTTGAAACTGATAGTCAAATTTCTAAAAAAACTGACAGCGCCAATTTAGATGCCGATGTCAGGGTAGATCCCATTAACAATTGTTTGCATTCTTTTTTCAACAATATGGATTTGTCATTGAAAACAGCAAAAATAAAACATAGACGAAAACAGCATGCACACATGTCGATCGTACCTGCAAAATCTCTTGATGTACAAACAAGAAGCAATGTACACACATATCTATGCCTTTGCAGTATGGAAATTTCACACAAGTTCAACGACGATGATCAGAATGTTCGATGTAACGAACGTCGAAAGATTACCAGATCAAATATAAAACTTTGTATTGACATACTGATGCACAAGTTCACAAAATGATGTTTTATCTTTAGAGAAACCAGGAAATGAAATACAGTTTGAGGTATAAATTACCAAAATGAATATAGTAACTAGTTGAATAGGGATTTTATTTCTTGTTTTCATGTTTCTATAAACTCAATAAATATAACTATTGTTTCCTTAGTCTGTGGCTCTCAGGCGCAAACAATATATTCGTTCCAAACATCTGACGAGTTACACGCTGATGACAAGCTACCAATCTCCCATAATTGGAGGACTTCTAGGCAATTAAAGGATATTTTATATTTTCCCTGCGTGTTCATTGTCTACGTTGATATGAACAAAGGAACATACTTAAATTAGATCTTTGGCAATTCGCAGGTGGCATTAATACATTTGTTGTTTATAAACACCCTTGGTCAATAAAAACTTGTATTGTGATACATCGAGGATCCACGTTTTTTATTATTTCTTTTGCATGAATCAGGAGGTATTAATATTTACACATGAGCTTAAGACATTGTGGAGTATCAGTGGTCGTTAATGGGTATATAGTTTCGAGTCTTGAAGAACCACAGACAATGCAAAAGCACACTTTTTGGTACAATAACCTTGCAGATCAAGCACAATGACAAATGAAACTTATCACAGATTCCAATGCTTTGAACTTTTTCAGATTCGTCATAGTTTTTAAAAGTTACATAACTAAACACTTACGTCTTCTACGATATGACCCTTTAATGCTAGGAGTGGGAGTGGTGCTAAGGCTTGTGAGACGAAACATAGACTTTACAATAAAGCGGAATGAGCTTCAGTGTAGTCTTTATTGAATACATTAAAAGGCACCCTAGTTTATAATATCGTGCCGCTATCTCGTCAATATTTCTTGAAAAGTACAATAAAATCCGATGACCATTTTCCCCTTCAATGTTTTTTTCTTTTCATATTTTGAATTTACTCACCACGTCTAATTTAATTTGCAGATATACAAAATGTATAAATATATCCTATCGCGCAAAATATAAAATGATATGTGGCTAAACGTAATCTTATAAACACGGCTATGAAATAGCAATTGCTTCTTATTAATTGAATGCTTACCGTAGAAATGCCAAAACATGTACATTATATGGTTGATCTGTCAACTCCAACATTACTGTTTGTAATCAGTAGAGAAGGCTTCCATATTCAACACGCTTGGTAATATTATTCTTTAGATACAATATATTATACAAACTCATGAGTCTCCGCGGATACTCATTACGCGACGAGGTAGCTTGTGTGTGTGTATGTGGGGGTGGGGGGATTGCAAGGATTCTCATACTGCGATATGTAGCAGTGTATATACATAAACATTCAGAGATATACACCCATGCATGTGTTTTAGCGCTCCTTCGTTTTCACTCGCTGCCAAAATCGCGAGCTTGCAGAGAGAGGACATGTTTCGATCATTTCCTGAACACAACCTTTGTCCACAAGGGTCAACATTGATCTACATGGACAGAATAAAATGATGGTAAATGCCAGTACCGGATTTATAACTATTTTAGGCGTTTTCAGTATAATGTTAACATTCAAACTGTAAAGAAAAACGCCCCCCCCCCCACGTTTCGGTTGTTTCTCATTATTATTATTTTCCCCACAGCAAGACCTGTCTTAGAATCTTTTTTATAATGAGACTGTGTATTATTTCTCTGAACTATGAAACAGAACAAAAAGCATGGAAAGAACCGATCCTCGTAATACATCAAATAATGTAGTATTGGGTGTTAATTACCGATCGTTGTAATACCTCTGTTAATATAATATTGGGTGTTAATTACCGATTCGTGTAATACCTCAGATAATATCGTATTGGGTGTTAATTACCGATTCGTGTAATACCTCAGATAATATCGTATTGGGTGTTAATTACCGATTCGTGTAATACCTCAGATACTATAGTATTGTGTGTTAATTACCGATCCTTGTAATATGTCAGATAATATCGTATTGGGTGTTAATTAAGTGTAATGTGCGCTGTAGCAATTTTCAAGTTTTAAGATGTGAACAATTTAACCTACTTGTATACATACCTAGTCTGAATTACAGACATCACGATGCTAACTATTGGCACATGTATTATGGAGTGAACGTAGCTGCTCCCACTGTTGCTGAGAAGTAAGTAAGCTCATGGTGTGTTTTAACGCCCGTCAGCAGACACTGGCGGTTTATAACTCAACTTGACTCTTTCAATTACATCAACACACCTTAACGCGGAAGCGGTAGGTCGTGGGTTCGATCCCCGGCCGAGTCATACCAAAGACTAATAAAAATGGTACTAACAGCTACCTCGCTTGGAGCTCAGCATTAAGAGGTTAGTGTTAGGACTAGTCGGCCTGGTGTCAGGATAATGTGACTGGGTGGGACATCATGTCACATGTCTGCGGCATGATGCCGCAGTGCTTGACATGACTAAAAAAAATGCATCACGGCAGACATCGTAGCGATATGACAGAAAAATTGTTAAAACTACGTTAAATTTCCTAATCAATCAAACAAACAAACAAACAAACAAACAAACATCAACACTCCTTAACAACAGTTCAAAGATGAACCAACCTTGATCAATGTCATTACCTGTCCCCCTCCCCCAGCATTCCAAAAATGAAAGATATATAATTGTAAATATTTGTTGATGTGTAAATATAAAATCTCATCAACCAAAATTGATTGCCGACGATTAATCCAGGCAAATGTGATTATTATGCTAGACTAATGTATGAAATTGTTATAGTAAGTAATCTTTAATGGAAATCTGTGAAATTTATTTTCTTGCGTAAAGTGAAATGAACCTGCATGACTCCACAAAAAGAGGCATCACAACGATACAATAAACACCGTGCATTGTCGAGAATAATATGGTATCGTGTCAGCAAACAAAGGAAGTAATGTAATTTAACATTGAACTGTAATCAGAAGCTTATGAACATATTGCACTACCTTAGATAATGATTTTTGAAATAAAAATTCCATGTACATTGCGCTTTAAAACTAGGAAGCCTGGAATTCGTATTCACTGAAGAAGACCTACCGTTTGTATAATTGACCCAAATGGTATTGGGATACAATACTCGATTACACATTGAACGCTATATAGTTAAATTCTTGCCATACGTGATGAATTTTCCAAATAAATAAGAACAACAACATTGTCTGATCCGGGTCACTGCATATCAGAATCAGGTTCAAGACACCCAGCGATCAAATATAAAATGGAAACACATGCTACGTAATTATAAAGAGCGAGAGTTTAAATGCAGTCCAAGAGAAAGTAACAAATTTGCTTTGTGTGGCTTACGCGGAAGAGCTGCACGACACAGTGTAACAATGGGAATTTTTAGGATGTCACTTTAAAATTTAGCAATTTTAAATCCATGTATTTGCTTGTACACTACATTAATCCGTGGCATGTTAGGGATGCTTGTAATTGATGGCATCTGCCTAGGACTTGATTGCTTATTATTGAGATCCCGTCTGGTAACTTTGACAGGCTAAACTGGACAGGGGTTTTGATTATCGAAATAGCCAACGTTTGAAAGGTTGCAGACGCAGCGCTTGTTCTTGTTGAAATAATTGTCATAAGTTGATACTCTGCAGAAATTGCCGAAATTGGTATAGAGATTGAGCGGAAAATGTAGAATCTTCCAAACCCTGGAGGGGAGTGTGTTAATAATAGCGGTTAGATGAAAATGGAATCAGATTGGGACGTTAATGGTTCGAGTTAGTGTCCCGGGTAAAGGCTCTTCTTTAAAATGACTTAGCAGAAACATGCAGTCCAGCTTTGTTTCGCGAGGCGATATGGTCTTAAACCTAAGGAGAGTAAATCGATCTCCCCCTTTCTCTTCCTTAAATTGTTTCTTATATACTCATTTGTATTAACCTTTCTTGCACGATTAATTTTTCAATATTCACTTGTATTAATGCACCGTATTTCTGATTTACGCATACAACATATACACGTACCGCTAGCCGTTTTCACGTTTCATGTACTTACTTGCTCATTTGGGGTAGGGCTGTTAATAAGGTTAGAGAATCTGAAGCCCGATCCCCCGTGTGCTGCATGTGGGTCAATAAAATATGTTTAAAACCAAAACCTTCAAAATAGAAATTGTCGCAGAATCTCTGCTCCAAGTTATTTAGCATTTGGTGATAGGCAAGGTTCCTTGCTGTAGAGATCATGGCCCTGACATCGTTAGGTATGCTTACGTGTGAGGTGTCCAAGTCTGGATGGCAGAAATTAGCATGATTATATTGGACTATTAACTGCGTGCGATGTTGTCTTATATTACAACACTACGGTATTTGTCGTATTTACAACGCCTGCATGCTTGCTCTTTAATTATTTGTCTGTTTTAAAGGAAAGGAACTTTTAAATTGAAAATCGTCTTACCAATCCATTTGCCCTGTGTAAATAATTATGATTTTCCTGTCAATAAAGTATGTATAATTTTTTATTAAAAAAATCAAAACCAAGCAAAGATTATAAATGCCATAGAAACGCCTGATATATATTCCTCTTATAGACACATACCACCTGAAATTGTAACCATGCACGGTGCCACTCAATTCTAAGACTATAATCATGGAGGGTTCCACCAAATTCAAAGTTAGTGCAACCATGCAGGGCTTCATCCACTGCAAATACACGGTAATCATACAGGTCTACATCCATTTCGAAGAAACTGCAATCATGCATGAATTTATCCACTGCATAAACACTGTAATCATACAGGGCTTCACTCAGTTAAAAAGAACAACATGTAACCTTACAGGGCTATGTCCAGTTCAAAGAAACTCTGAAAATGCAAGATGTAAGGTTCCTTCTATTATAAACATTGGTTAAACCATTCCAATTTGTATATGTTTAAGACTTATAGTGAAATAAATGTATCATTATATTTGTAGAGCATATAATTTATTTAGACCACATTAATTTAGACAACGTTTGCCACATACGATCAATGTTTTTAGTATGCATTGGATTCAAAGGCACATCAACAATTATATGATGACTATTAAATTAATTATATTAAAGTTGGTACACTTCAAAGTTTTTCAAACACTTGTAATAAATAATATAAACACTTCTGGATAAAAAAAATGAACGTAATTTCTGTTCTGATCAAAGATTAATAACAAATTTGATGTGTAAAGATAAACACAATAGAACAGGTAGATGTCACAATTACTTAATTGCCGGCGTACTTGTTTAAAAAGAAAACTGAACTGCACTCTTTCAAAATGTCCAGATTTCTTGTCATGTCAAGATCAATGACAATATGAATCAACCGTTACCTTTAGTTATCAGACCAATTGAACTATTTACAAATAATCTGTGTTTTAAATTGTGTTATTCATCACTGAGATTTACATTTTTCACCAAACAGAATACACCTGAATATCATGAAGTTGTTCTGGCAGAGAAGAAATAAAAAAAATGAAAAAGGTATATCAATTAGCGAACTTCACAATAAACCAAGTTTTTCTTGCTTATCTGCCTATGTATGTATGTATGTATGTATGTATGTATGTATGTATGTATGTATGTATGTATGTATGTATGTATGTATGTATGTATGTATGTATGTATGTATGTGGGAAAGAGTTACTTTGCTTCCTAAATTAAATCTGTTTAAAATGTGTTTGATAATGTTGAAGCATTAAAGATGCGCTGCAGTAAATATTTCCCAACGATTTATTTAACAAATTGTATAAATTAGATTGAAGCGATTTTCATATCTTGATAAAAGTTGTTGGTATTGATAATACAAAATAAATAACTAAGCAACTTACACGAGATCTCAATATAATCTGTTTGAACATATTTGCATTTTGACATGTTATTTCAGACATTGACACAAACACAGTGATATACATATGACGATAAATAAGTATTGGTATATAGACCGTGCGTAGATGGTGTTTCCATCTGGATGTTGTAAAGGAAAAAGTACGAGAAAACAGAAGTTCTTGGTGACAATTGCACATCTTACGTTACAGTGTCCATTGGTTTCATTCTTTCTTTACCTCGCATGATAAACTTCAAAGTGAATTTTATCATTTATGCATTCAACAAATTACATCTGGAAAAAAATACATACCACTTTCTGTGTATGTTCTGATGCATAAGAACTTTATTCATATGTAGTTTAGAATATTGAGTCTGTCAACCAAAACTGTTAAAGACTAAAACTAGCACGTATTGCCTTTTTCTCTTGAATCCTACTTAAAGACATGGTATACCGTAGACAACACATTTGTTTAACCAGCTGATTGTAGCAGTTCTGCTAATTAAAGTTAAAAGGTACCAACAAAAAGAGTTTGTGTAAATATCAGTACTATGATGTCTTTGAGTCTATCAACATAGTTTGTATCAACGTTTTGCTTTTCCGCCTTAAACTTATGCCTTAATATCATAGCGAAAACAAAGGAGAAACACACGTTTAAGTAAAATGTTGCTTCAACACAATGTATGATAAAAATACATTGACCGCGGGTTGATTTTGAAAGCCTTGGATATACTTGAGCACAGATTAAAAACAGACTGCCAGTTGTAATAAACTGTATAACCAATCCTGCCAAACATTAATGAGATCTGCAGAGACACTTTTATTTCTTGACTTTTACATTGAAACTCGTGGTATAACAATACGACGAGACGTTCAAACATTTTTATTATTTTGTGTCAATCAAAAAAATTGCCGGGAATAATGCATGTTTGGTTAAAGTGAAAACATTTACAAATCAATTAAAAATGCCATGTTTGAGTTTTACATTAACTGGCGGTAGATAAATCTTGGAATGCAGACGTGTACCAAGAACAAGATGCTATCATTGCCTAAAAATGCAGCTATCAAGTTTGAGTATAGTTATATTAATGTAGATATGCGGTCTGAAAGTATTAACTGTTCTACACTCTCTAATATGTGAAGAATTTTAAGAGGTTGCCAGAACTAGGTACAAATTTACATGATTGGAGTAACACAGTACAAAAGAGACATTTACACCAACGTATTAAAAACCTAGCTCAATCTGTAATAGCATTAATTTCTTTCGTCACAGTCTCTCCACTAATTGACATTAAAATATATTAATTATTATCATTTTTTAATTAAAACATCCGATTTTGTACATTCCTTTCACAGTTTTTTTTTTGTTTAAAAAATCCCAGCCTCACCTATCAATCTAGAAATGTTAATCGACATGTGCATTGCCATTAAAAATGAAAGACGATAGTTAATTTCGAAAGAAAACTTCCGTCACCTGTATTTTGTCAATGAATTGCCAATGCTCAAACTGTATGCATGTTTTCCAGATTAAAAATGGGCTACGACTGAATATATTCCTTATTAAAAAATAGCAGGCTCTAACACCTGTCTTACGAAGTTTAATAAGACACTTCTAAATATGTTAAAACAAATTAAATGAAAAATATTTCATTTTCAAGACATTTCTCTGTTGAAGATAATTAAACAAGCTATGAATGTATTTATCAAAGACAAATAAAATAAAGGAGATATTTTTTAAATAAAAAGTATGAATTAAAAACAAAGTTAAATGAAAGAAAAGCATGACACATTGGAAGTTAGTGTCATTAGTTCATACTTTGTTCGAGGTATGATTAGTAATTATGGATCTTTTAACAAATAACAATGTTTTTAATGCTAAATGTATAATTAAATATGTAAATAAACAACACAAGTTTTATGTTACAGAAGTACGGTAGCTGAATTGTGCCACAAAATGCTCTTTTCATATCTTGTATAAACGAAGTAATATCTTGTTCAAACACATTATTTTGTTTAAAAGAAAAAAGATTGTTTAAATAAAACAATATCTCAGTCAAATATACTAATATATAATAATATTAATAATACTAATATATAATAATAATAATATGGTATTAAAACGAAACAAAATCTTGTTTAAACAAGCAATTATATTGTTTAGAAAAAGATATTGAATAAGATCTTGTGTAAACTAAAATGTCTCTTCTAAACACAAAGTATTATTTCGTTTAAACAAGACTCTATATGTTTAGAAGTTTTTTCGTTTTTAAAACAAGATATAAAAAATATTTCGTGGCAGTGTCAAGCCACTGTATCAACGTCTATTTAAAGGGTTCACAATTGTTTTGTGTATTTACAGCAAACTATTTAATAGTTTATTTTAAGTGATTATGCAACTGACTTTAAAGCCAATTTAGTACTAAGAAAACATTAAAACATTCAAAATCGAATATATTTACTACCTCAAGAGTATTTTACAATAAAATACAATACATAACATAGTTTATGATAGACCAAGCTTTGTTGAGATCAATCATATGGTCCTAAGCATCGTAGATAATTGTTTCATACCTTATCACTAATTGTAAGCTATCTTACGTCATAAATACATTCAATTCCTCTAAATTAATACTTATAAACATTTTCAATCATATACAAAGTACACGTCAAGAACAAAGTTGATTCCATCAGGTGTCAAGTACAATTTTCCATGTGATATTTCTACGTGTTAAAGTTCTAACAAATAAAATGATTGTATTGTAAATTAATTGTAAATAGATAATAATGGAATAAACGATGTTCTTCTCAAAATGTTGACTGCATTCATCATTTGTCCCTAGATAAAAGCACACTTACTTGGTTTGGTACGGTAATCATGGGCCATTCTTTCTGTATATAAAACTTTTCGGCACTGATACTGTTTTCAAACGTTATATTATAAATCTCACTAAATATCTAATGATAACACTATTGCAATGTGATGGTCCATTAGTTTTGACCAGTCTGGATTGAATCTAAATCATAGACAAACCTGAGTTATAATGTTTAACGTTTCTGATGATCTCTGATATTTGTTAAATTATGCTGATATTCAGGTAAATATCGAAGTACATTATTCACAAATCAGCACTCATAATGTTGGAGGCTTCCGTTTCTTCGTTTGAACCGAACTGGTATGTTATGTTTAGCGTCGTTCTAACTGCAAGCTATCGGAAGTATCATGCTTACATTTAACAGAGTTTTCAACGAAGAAATAATGCACTGATTGTTGACAGATTTCTGATGTAAAGCATTTGGTCATTAACGTATGCTTTGTTTTGCATTCTATCACTTGAAGAGATAGCTTTCAAGAATCAGTTTTTTAGGCAAGAGAATGGCAGTCAACCAAGAAAGCTGAATCATCCGTCTGGCTGCAAATTGTTTTTAAAAACTTATCTTTATATACATATATATATCTTTATATATATATATATATATATATATATATATATATATATATATATATATATATATATATATATATATATATACACACACATGATGCAATTAGTTTAATTATGCACATTAAATGTTTATTGGCGTCGTATGTATCTCTTTCGGCTATGATTCACTCGTATAAAAAATCTACCTATATGCCATTATGCCATGCCGTAATTTTCTTCATTACCCGCCATCATGTTCTTTATGTTTCTGCTTTGCCCCATGTCTCATTCGTTTATTTCTCTCGCCGTTAAACCTCAAACCTTATTTATAAATGCATTTTTACCTGTGTTTTCTTATTTAAATACTATTTCCGCCGCCACTTAGTTATAATATGTTAAGCATGGTATTCAATTACAGACCGATACTCTTGTTTCTCTGTTCCACCAACCTATCTTGAACTTTTTGTAATCTAATTTTGAATCCGAAGCTCTTTTCTCCAGCTTTCAAGCATTCATCCGATTTGCTCTATATTTATGTTGATGCTAATATTTTGTATCATGTTTAGTTTAGTTTGACAGCTTTCAGTTTTTCACTGCTATTATACAGTGCATCGTTGTTGTCATTTCCTATTAAAATGATTTGTGTTCCATCCATTTTTCTTCATGTTAATTTGTAATCTTTTGCGCATTCGTCTTCATTCTTCAAGTCTCTAGCTCAATTCGTTTAATTTTCTTGTTGTTCAGTTTCTTTCCCATACATACGTAGTTCTTGTTTTAGACAAATGTTGTCTCGAAGCAATTCCAATTGAAATTCATTCCATTTTATGAGAGCATTATTGTATATAGGAAAGATAAATTTTCATTTTCATTTTAGCTCCACACACGGCATGAAATGGCGATGGCAAACGCTTGTGCTTCTGTTTTCTTTAATACTTGTTTTATAATTGTCCAATTTTTAAACATCAGTGTTAGGTACATGAATGTCATTCATATCTTCAAAGTCGTATTAATCAGCAAGTTTGTTTATTAATGCTTGTCAATCAACGTCACCATGATAGATTCTATACAGACGTTCCCGATTATGTCAGCATACTTTGTGGGTAACCTTTGAGTATTCTTTGATTTTTTTAAAATTAAAATTCTTTTTGTTTTTGTAAACTTTGCTTTATTAGTTGTACTGTATATTATATGATATATTTTACTCAAATATAATTCTTCTCCTCAATTGTATGTTCGCTTTATACATTTGTTCCGGGACAGCAGCTTGCTTTGAGCCATGTTTAAGATTACAGTTATATTACTATGCATGGTCTCTGATGTCGATTGGGATCAGAATCAACACCACACCACTAACAAAATAAAGAAACCAAATCAGTGTGTGCAATTCAAGATCGAATACTGACCTCAAAATGTATTGATATTAACATATTTGATATAGGTATTTATGAAAGGCAGACTACAAAGGACACGACCAAGAAAAGTAGACTTCAAGAGGATGAAACTTTTATTACTTTGTAACAAACGGCTTACGAGATGATGCTAAATATCTGAATAACTACACACTGATAAGTGTTCCAGATCTACGCCATGTTTTAAAACAGTGGGCATCAGCTCTCACAGTTTGATAACAAATGGCCTTATCACCAGTCATGGGGGTCCGCAAGAATTTTCCCAGAGGGAGGTGGAGGCGGAAACCATGATCGAGGGGGAGGTGGCAATGCCAAAACCAAAAGTATATATTTATATGCTGCACAGTGTTCACTAAATATTGATGGGGAAATTAAATCAGGTTACTTCAGGACATTTAAACTGATTTTGTTACACTTAATTGTTACATTTGGTTTAAGGAAAGTACCATTGTAGCAAAATTAGGATTAAAGATGGAATTTTCTTTTTTGACCAAAACATATAATAAATATAGTACAAAGGGTATATGAACGGATGGAAGAGTTTCTCAATAGTAGATCTATCAGTAGTGTCACTAGGCTGGGTTTCACTCAGTGCAGTAACTCATATTGTCACCCCATGGACGCCCTTTTTCCACAAATAATCAAAATTGTTAAAGACAGTCATGGGTGATAACTCATGGTGTTATCCCATGGACCTCCTTCCTGCACAAAAAGTCTAAACTTTTATGGACAGTTATGTGCGATAACTTATGGTGTCACTCCCATGGACCTCCTGTCTGCACAATAATTATCTAAGATTTATAGACCGTCATTCTGGTGTCACCCGATACGGTCCACACCTTCCGCACTGCTCCTAGTGACGCCAATGGATCTATAATAGGCGATTTCCATGAACAGGATACGACTGCAGTCTGCGTTTTGTCAGATATTCCCTATCTCCCTAATGACCAAAAATATCCCAATGTTAAGCTGGGACTTGTGCCGAGTTTATACATAATTATCTAAATCTTATTGTTCTGACATAAGCCAAATGTTTATCGAGTTGTCTGCTGCTTAGCCGCCAGATCTGGATGTAGCAGCTTATCATATCATCCGTTATGAGATGTCGGCGTCTCATAGATTATATGCTTAGACCTGCATCAAGTGCCTTATGTATGTGATTATGCCTCTTCTATATGAGCAAAAGTATCTGCTATACGATTATTGATATCTTGCTTGTGAATATCTGATATGAACATATAAAAACTAACACCTATCAATTTTACTTGAGATTTTTAAAAAATAGATTTAGCTAATTGTTCTGTAAGTATTATTTATTTTGAATCTTTGTATGTTTTTTCATGTCGAGCATGAGTAACACATTTGAACTATATTACATTGTACGTGATCTTTAAATCAATTTGTCTATATGACTCAGATTTAGTCTGCGTATCGAGATGGAGACGTGCTTGGAACCCTAACATTATGTGGAAGTTCATTTATACTATAGTCTGAATATCTTAAGAAGAATTAAACCAATGACAATTCGGTACTTTTTTCATTTGGTATTGTATCGTGTTTTGAATGAATATCCACAGACAAACGTTATGTAGTATAACTAAACTAATTTCGTTTTTGTATCTTGCTTTTCTCACTTGTGTAATCGTCCTGTGCAACTTCTTGCTATTGGGGAAAGCACCTGTAGCTTCTGAAAGCGTTTAGGCAGGTTCCACAATCGATTTACACTTTTGTTTATTATCGTTTCCTCTCATAGATATTAATCAGCGAAAATAAATTTAATTGAGACTAAATAAGTGCAATTATTACCAAGGAGATTGTCATAATCAAAGGTTAGTCGGATATTCCACCTTCGTATTAACGTTAGCTAGATCAATTACATGGAAGGTCATTGTTAATTAATTGTGCGATAAGAAGTGAGGGTATCGCATGACCCATATAAAAAGGCCTTTTGAAGGTTTTATATTTTAGTAACTCAATTTATCTTAATACAAATCACGAGGAAAGACTCCATTAATAATAAATACGGGTATTCATTACAATGCGATCGGAAAGTTTCTTTAATGGTGATTTTTTTTGCCGTAGATTTAATCATGTTTCACCACATATCGTCTTAAATCTATACAAGATTCATACATTTGTTTTAACACCCATTTGATGAGGCTTTCAACGGCTGTAACTAACCTAACTGTACAAATAAACTACTATATGTGTACCATTTTAGTCGTTTGATATTTGTGTGGGACATTACTGGCAAAAGTTTTATGTGAAACTTCTCGACAATGGAAATCCATCCCCCCCCCCACTATATTAGATAATGTTCATGCTTAACAACGTCTTCATACGCATGTCTGCAAATTGCTTGTACCTATGCGATGTCAAAGTAATAATAGAGATGATTCAACTTGATTCAACTTGAATGTTATGGGGCAATATGAAATTATTTCAAGCTAAATAACTTTCAAGTCCATATTAAACTTTGTTTGCTGCACCTTTTGTTGCAAACATCCATATAAAACGTGACAAAGTTTGAACAAAGCAAACTGTTATATTATTTTGTCATTCGAGAAGAGTGACTATGAAAAAGCATCAACAGCTTCATTAACAAAATTGACCCAATATTGATGGTGATTATCACGGCCCTGAATCCACTAATGTTTAATACATGTATAAAGCAATGGAAAACAATTATATACCATTCAATGTTATTTCCTGTGTTATATATAAAGTCTATTATATTTTAGATGTTATATATCTGTATTGTTTGTAGTCCTATCATAATAGATGTAAAACGCTTAGAGCTTCTAAAGATTATGCGCTATACAAAGTCCTCATTATTATTATTATTATTATTATTATTATTATTATTATTATTATTATTATTATTCAAGCTGAAACTTTTGACATATATGGAACCTTTAGGGTGAAACGGTATCGGTTCGTCACTTTGTGCTGCATGAATGTCAAGTCAATATTCGATGACGGGACAGTTTTAAAAATTGCACTTTACCACTGGTTATACCCATCATGTTCGATTGCTCTCCATTGCGTATAATGGGCACAACAGAATATCTCTCAAGAGAATACCCTCTCCTGTAAATCTGCATCAGCTACAGTAATCACAACTTCAAGAACGGTCATTTAGAAATAGAAAATCAACAATAACTAAGAGTGTGTACTTCATGTATGTCCAGAGTATGTTCGATTGTGATAAGAGTGTGTACTTCATGTATGTCCAGAGTATGTTCGATCGTGATAAGAGTGTGTACTTCATGTATGTCCAGAGTATGTTCGATTGTGATAAAGCCGTGCATTGAATATATCCAACTTTCTGTTGATTTCATTTCGATTCAGTAGTACGCAAATAAATTAAGCAATAATTTCAGGAAATTTTTTTATATATGCTAAATATTTCTCAATGATATCAGAAATATTATTTAAAATGAAATTGATAATACCAAATCTTATGCATTTCATTTTTGCTCAGTATGTTCAAAAGCAATGAAAAGAAACTATGGTGGGTGTTAGAAATAGTCAGGAAAGTAAGTCCTGTCTCAAGCCATTATGTCATTAAAGATCGAGACCATGAAAGAAGGATCCAATACAGGTATTATAGACTTTACATAATTAAGAACAACTGACGGAATTAATGAAGAATTGCTACACATTTGTTCAGACTTCGTTGCTACAACAATATGAAATTAATTCTGTGTATAGGCTTGATGGGTAACGTGATAGTTATCGCTTCCTAAAGCGGGATGGAAACCAAGCGGTCATATCAGTGCCGCATATAACCCTTTCGTGAAGAATCTAAATCCTCCTTGGACAACAAATGCAACTCTATATAAATATAGACATCAGATACATAGGAAAGCGTTTTCCCCTCTTACCTCGGTGCCGAAACCCCTCGGAAAGTACGACTTTGTAAAGATAAAACCGATATATTTGAACATATAACTGGAAATACCTGGCAAACAACCTCGCTGCAAGAACATTAAACGAAGGAATGGTATAACGTTCTGCTGTAATGGGTGTCGTTTCGTACGAAAGTTTATATTATTGCCTAAATTCCAAGTCTTTCAATAACAAACATTAACCTGATAAGACAAGATAAAATGGAAGAAAATATTGATCGTAACTAATCCTCCATAACGGTTTCACCGTCGGATCTTGGCGACACATCAACTGATATAAAGCATAAACGGTTTTCCAAGCTACCTGTTTCTTTTGAAATTTGCAATTGATTCTTTAAAAAAATTGCACATAATCAATGTGGTATAAAACTGCTGAAGAAAGAAAGAAAGAAAGAAAGAAAGAAAGAAAGAAAGAAAGAAAGAAAGAAAGAAAGAAAGAAAGAAAGACTAGAAATCACTGGCTGTAAGACATCTCTAAAACGAAGCGTGGAACGGATTTCAGATTTACGATGATAATTATTACTAATACATACGTATACATATAAAAAATCAAAATTAGAGGAACTGATTAAGATCGTAATGTTGTATTTATCTGCGCTTATCGAGGTATATATACGCAGTGAGTAGCCAGAAAAAACAACAAACGTACGTCTCTAACCAAAAACTAACAACACTATCCTTTCATAATTTACAGTGCATTAAACAAAGGATCACTGTATAAAGAAAGGATTTGTAACACATAAGACTTTGACAGTTTTAAAAAAGTGAATACGAATTTGCAAATAAATATACTTAAAAATATCTCATAAATCCATAACCAATTATGTAGTTTTGCGAAAGGTTCGATAAAACCAAATTATATTGCCGAGTTAAGAAATTATATATATATAAATATATATATATATATATATATATATATATATATATATATATATATATACAAACACACAAAAATATACGATAATTCATTGATCCACCACCAGATGAACAAACGTTTCATTGAAAGCTTGCCGAGTTCCGTTCTTATGATACAGCTCACACACTATCCATATATTTTATTTATATATTGTATAGCAAGCAACCTCTCTGCAAGAACAATATGTATAATGCAGAAAAAAGATGGCCGCTATCGCGGAACCGGCTTAAAGTAGCTGTTCCATTTTAGTGCTGTTTTTCATGATATATGTGCTTGTTGTCAATCTTCGTCTACATTATTGTGTTTCATCATACATTGGCTGATCTGTTCGTATATGTTTCTTCTTCTCCTTGTGTCGGAAACGAGAACAATTAGACTTTTTTCTCAGCTGTCATTCTTCATTGCTACAGCTTCCTTTGTTCTTGAATAAACTGCCATCACGTGATCACCAGTCAACCCGTTTATTGTATGATGGGCCCTCATTAATTCCTTGAAATGACCACTCCTTGAAATGACCACTCCTTGGCTCTTCATACTACATTGTGGTCAAAACTAAACGAAATGGCACTACATTCATCATTACTTAAATGTAAACGGAAGCGAAACAAACGTTATTTCAAAGCTGCCCGGCTTAGAACAGGATAAAGAATTCCCGTTATCTCCCTTTGGCCTTTTCAGCTAAACAATTGAAACATTCGGCTATTAATTTAGATGACCAGGTGCAAATCCCTATTAAATCGTCAACCTTTGTGTCAACTATCCCAGAGATACCACTGCGTATTGCATTATTCAAATCCCAATTAGCAAGACCACCGAAAATGTGCACAGAAATAGTTAATTTTATTAACGATCAGAATATCGATATCTTCTTCCTGACAGAAACATGGCTAAAACCAATAGGCGATAAGCCCAAGTGCGCAAATCTAACAACCACCGGTTAAACCACCAAGTCGTTCACCCGCCGATGGAATTGCTGTCATCACAAAGAATTCCATAATAAAATGTCTTAAACACAACACAACCTTTAATTTCTACCATGCATCGTTTGAACTAGTTCAAACAACACTCAAACTGGACAAAAGGTCAGTCCCTTTTGTCCGCCTCTACCGCCCTTTTCATAGTAGAAAAACAAGCTGACTGAATCTCTCTTTTTGGAGCAGTTTCCGAATATCCTGGAGTATGGAAATGCGATAATTGGCAACCTGATTAAGCTTGGAGATTCCAACTTTCACTTTGACTGTCATAAAAACGCATCCACTTCAAAACTCCTTGATTCCACTCATGTTTT
>JAQISU010001243.1:6402967-6590467 GCA_029339505.1 Unio delphinus | reverse complement strand
ACGGAATCAACGAATTTCAGGACAACTCTCTTAATTCGTATATTGTTCTCCTTGTGATATTTTGTTCTCCTAATCGTATATTGTTCTCCGAGTAGTCGTATTGTTGCTCCTTTTTGACAAGGTCAATATGTGTTTGTCGTTTTCCGCCAGATTGTTCATTATTTCGTATTTCGTAAAACAACGCAAGAAAATACGTATGTAGGCATTGTTTGCTATGAACACAGACTACAATAACCAATATGTTCTTCATATCAAAAGTCAGTTTTCTTTGTATATGCAATATATATTCTCTGAACACATGAAATTTATTCAAAATGTTTTTCAAAGATAATTTATTCTCCCTGCATAATCTAGCCATGTTATATTTATTTATGCTAAGAGCAAGTATCGTTGACTTCAATTTGAAGAACAATTGCATTTAATTTTAGATCTTGTAATTGATGGATAAGATTCTCCTCAAACAAATAATTGTAATTTTGTATCATTACAAAGGCATACCTGTAATCATAAAGCATTAATAGCGGCAGTATAGACTGCAGTATTGACTCAAATTGTAAATCCATCCACTTCCATTTGCGCACATATAGCTAATATAATGATCCACAGTGAAATTGAATAACTTTGCATGAAATATGAAACCCACGTGCAATAAATACATAAATACGAAGTGAATACACCTATAAATCATGATCTCAACACTCCCTCTATGTACACATCTCTAGCGTAGTTCAAACAAACGTGCTATTTGACATACTGCTATTGCAGTAAATGGCGTTGATACAAAGGTGCAATTATAAAACTGTGGTAATAAAAAACAACTGCCGAACCCGAATGCAGTACACTAAATACACAAAAAAAAAAACAGTTTGAAAGTTGACGCATTTTATGATGATAATGAAAGGAAGAATGTCATCGCAAGTTTCAACGGAATTAAATTGCCATGAAAGTTAGTTATGCTCGGCATAGGTCATAAAACATCATTCTGGTTGAAGGAAGAACATTTGGCCTTAAGATAAGTAACAGAAAAAAGCATAACCTACAAGATGTTTTTCATTATTTAAATAGAATACAATAAAATAAACTTAAGAAGAACTTACAGCATGTGAATTAAAGGCCATTAATTCTAAATGTTTTCCCCACAAATAAAAACGTATACAGTGTTCTGAATTGATTCCAGTTTTTAAGGTGCGTATGTACCAATAGTCTTGCAAACTTTTATGTTCCAACAGTATTGATGTATCACAATTATATAATCCAGAATGTCTTTGAATGAATTCTGAATAATCCCATTGTAGTATTTTAGTCAGAAAAGTTAACTAATCCTTTTTTTTAATTCCAATGAATATTTTAAATAATTAATATCTCTCAAATTATAACTGAATTTAACAAAAGGTAATTCTACTATGCTGATGAATGGACAATGTTGTTTATCAGAACCTTATATTAAAAGCTAAGACACAATAACAGGACCAGGATGTGGGTCATTTAAGTTCGCTTACAGAGGTTCTAAAATCAAAGGCCATGTCAACATGTTTACAAATATTATTTTAAAGTACAACATACAACGATGGACAACAATTAGCTATTTAAACATTTGTTTACAAATTACCATTCCCTTAAACTACAAGCTACAATCATGGGTATAAGTTACGCACACCACACATACATAAAGAAACCATAACCAAAACAGATCATAAATCAAAACCTATTCAGTTTCTTGAGAACAGAATGAATTTTTTTGCAACCAAGATTATATTAATTTAAACGGTTAGCTTCTAAATTACTCGACAATAAAGAACCATTTTTTTCTTCTTCAAGAAGCTGCAATTAAATGGTAGTGTTTATAATTTACAACATGGGTGGTCTTGGTCTGCATGAAGTTATTTGCTGTTTAATGTACATTTTTTTCTTCTAATATATAAAATATAAATCATAAATCAAATGTATGATTTGACTTCTTATGGTTAAAAAGTTTTTAGATCTTTAATTTACAAATGTTGTAAATATGATACAAACTGAACACGCCAATTGTGTTGAATTTTGTGATTAAAGAATGTAAAGGATTTATTCAATGAGTAAATTAATGATACCATTACTACTACTACTAATAGTAGCCGTAATAGCAATAATTGTAATGGTAGTAGCAGTAATAGTAGTACTAGTACTAGTAATAGTAGCAGATGTAATAGTATTGGATGTAATAGTAGTAACAATAATAGTAGTATTAAATGTAATAGTAGTAGTGGTAGCAGCAGCAGCAGTAGTAATAGCATTATTATTATTAACAGCAGTAGCAGTAGTAGTAATAGTTTTAGTAGTAGTTGTAGTAGTAGCATCAATATTAGTAGTATAAATGCTAAGAAGAAGAAGTGAACGCTACATTGCCCGACAAAATGCTAAAATCCGGCTGAAGGAACCCTCTGAGTGCTTAAGTTACCCTTTTCCATCTTCAATATGGGTGATATGGCACCATAAAGTTCCTTATTTGAGTAATAAAAAAAGAACTAATTATGTATTAGGCATTGGAAGTGGATACACTGACAACAGACGCTGCTGGCCATGAACTCTTCTCGAAGTTCACCATAGATGGGGTAAATTCGAGTTTTGTGAGTCTTTACACAATCTGCATTATATCACATCATCCCTGCAATTTGTTCTTTATGAAGGTAGGCAATGGTTTGGTTGGCTTTGTTTGGGAAGTTTTTATTCAATATATTTTGGCAAGTTATAGAACATGAAGATTTGTATATTTTAAATCAGTGTATGGATTCTTCCATTAAGAAAAGTGCGATCGGAAGCTTTGGCTTCTTTGTTTTCCCTTCTCCTTGCCATTAATATTAAAGTGACCTAAACTCATTTTTCCAGGTTGTTTGTTATAATCATCTTTTCCTAAAATCAGTTATATTAACCGATACTAGTAGTATATTTTTGCAACACGCTCGGCATGGAACGTGAATAAAAAAGCTGACCAAATGAGTCATGTACGTGTGTCCGATATGCGATCGGCACAATATTACTTTATCTCTCCCATTTGTTTTATACGAGGAATCCCTCTCTCCAATACTGAGGCTCTTACTTTAATTTCTGGAGTTTTCATATATTGGCACGTATGACAAACGTGCCGATTTATATAATATTTGAAGTCAGAATATTTAATCTTTCGTTCTAAATTGGTTGATTGCTGGACAATAATTTCTTTCAAATTCAGCCATGTTCCTCGATGTCTGCAGTATGACAGTTTATTTGATGTTTAGCAATGGTGTATCATGCCGCAGACATGTAGCATGACGTCAAAAACCTACCCATTAACTTGTTTAACTCAATAATAAAAACGGTAAACAAAATATGGGACACAGGAAGGCTACCTAAAATATGGTAAACAGCGATAGTAATACCCATACTCAAACCAAATAGAGATAGAAACGATATCAATTCGTACAGACACATCTCTCTCACTAACAACGTATGCAAAATAATGGAAACAGTTATTACTAATAGACTTACACACCACCTTGAACGTAAAAACTTGATTTCTGAAAATCAATGTGGGTTTAGAAATGAAAGATCCACTACGGATCAATTAATAAGATTAGAAACCGCTATCAAACTGGCATTCAACTCTGTAAGAAAAGCGGATAGAAACTTAATTGCGGTATTTGTTGATCTGGAAAAAGCATTCGACCTTGTCTGGACCAAAGGCTTTATAGCCAAATTAAATCATTACGGCATTACGGGTCGTATGTTCAACTTTATAGAAAATTTCCTGACTGACCGCAAAATTATAACTATGGTAGGGGCAACTTACTCTGAGGAACACAGCCTTGAAAATGGAACTCCACAAGGGAGTGTACTCAGCCCTATCCTCTTTAATCTAATGATAACGGCCTTGACACGAATTTGGCATCACCTAAAATTGGATTATCACAATTTGCTGATGATAGTGGACAATGGAGAGCAGGCAACCCCTCCAACCACCAACATATGGCTGAACTTCAAACCAGCTTAAATAACATAGGAAAATAGGCTGATAAACAGGCTTCAAACTATCGCACCAAAACACAGTAGCTGTACTTTTCACCCCACGTAAGAAATTCAAACAATATCCCAAATTAACAATACAAAATAAAGAAATAACATTCGTAAAAGTAGCTAAATTTCTGGTTATGTACTTTGATGAACACCTATCATGGGCGCATCATATAGATGAACTAGTTAGAAGATGCAACCAGAACTTAATTCTTTAAGAAGCCTCAAAGGCATTCAGTGGGGTGCCAACCAAGAAACTATTTTAACACTGTATAGGGCATTAATAAGATCTAAATTTGACTATGGGTGCCACGTATACACCACGGCACCCAAACGTCACTTAAACAAACTAAATAAAATACAGAGAAAAGCCCTACTCATTGGTACCGGCGCACTGCCATCAACCTCGACAGCCGAGCTGCAGGTTTTAACAGGGGAACTGCCATTACATCTTAGAACGCAGAAACTCATCTTAAAATATGCAGCCCGACTGTCGACCCATGAAACAACGCACTCCACTTACCTGGCTATCACCAAATGCAATGCCACCTTTAGAAAAACTCTCAAAAACACCGCCTCTATCGGAAAACTAGTTCATGAATTAAAAACTAAACTTCCAACAGACATATTCCAAGTAGAGAACAACATAACGTACGACAAAGAACCTTGGAGCAATGTACGAACGAAAGTAAATATCTCCCTATCAGATAAAGGAAACAAGGAAAACCAACAAAACTATTTAAAAACATTAGCATTAGAAATAATAAATAATCAATATCAAAATTTTGCAAAAAATTATACGGATGGTTCACAAATAACATATTCTACCCGACCTCTGCTCCATTTATACAGCTGATTTGGGCCATCCTAGAAGCATTAAAGTGGATTGAGGAAAATAAACCGAATAAGACTGTGATTATTAGCGACTCGCTAAGCGTCCTAACCTGAATCCAATATAACACCACAAAATCTAGAGAAAATGTCTTAAAGCAAATTAACCTAATACTAAAAACCCTAAATTCAAATAAACTAGTAGTAGAATTAATGTGGATTCCATCCCACATTGACATCAAAGGTAATGAGTTAGCAGACCAACTTGCTAAAAACAAACTCGACGAACCTAATTACACGCCACTTAAATATAGCCAAACTGAACTATATAATTTACCGGTAATTAACACAAGGATTAATCAAAAATGGCAACCGATTGGGACATAAATAAATAAGGGAGAATATTACACAACATCCTTAAGGAAGTTAGTAGATTACTAAAACCATCCAGGTGCACAGGTTATGACCAATCTAAAATAAATAGAATAATAATAGGATAAACCAAAGTGGCAAACAGCTTTGGAAAATACATAGGACCCTTACCACAAAACATTAATTGCCACAAGTGTAACACCCCAGAAGATTTACACCATGTCTTCAACAATTGTAAAAAAAGAAAAAAAAAGAAAAGGAAACGGACAAATTTAGATCCAAACAACTAAACATAGCCGCACCAAATACATACCCAGAAGTAATCCAATTAACTAACACCAATCCTCAATGAACATTCAAAAATATAATTGAACTGCTTAAAACAACAGGGCTAATTGAAAAAAATATAGAAACATCGCCTAAACACCTGAATAAATCAAAAATTCTAAAGTGTATAACAACCTTAAGGAGCAATATGTAACCCCACAATGAGGTCACATGGGTTCATTTACCAATCATTTAACGGGCTACTAAAACACCTAATTAACAAACTAATTATGAAATTTATAACAACCTTAAAAAGTAAATGGTAGCCCCACAATGAGGTCACATGGGTTCATTGACCAATCATTTGGAGGGGCTACACACTTAAAACAACCAAATAGAATTAGATGAAGCATCAGGGATAACAAAAGATATAGAAATAAACATTGAAGCATTTAAGAAAATAACATCAGGTACAACAACAAAAGGGTGCATCCAAATACCAATTAACCAGTATTCTCCTAAAAACTAAATCAGAAATACAAGGTGGTATCGAACCTCGAACCATCAGGAATGCGGGACTAAGTACATCCGCATTAATAGGCTGTCACATGGGACTGTATACACTTTTGTAACAACAGCACAGACTATTTCCAAATTGATAGGGACAATTTTAGATCTAGATGCCCAGAAGAGAGGAGGACACCGGTGCTAACAATCAAGATGAATGGAGGCCCAAGGAACAAGAGACGACAGGAGGACACCGGAGCAAACAAGCCAGAATGAGGGTAGACTGGTTACCATCACGTAACCCTCCATCAAAAAGACCTTCTAAGGGCTACTGCCATTTAGCCATTACAGAGCTCTCATTTGGTACAAAAGCTCTTTCTGACAAGCTTTTGAGAAACCTAACTTGATCAATTTCGAACACCGCCAATCAAAATTCACTATCCATATAACCTAACAGTGACCAACCTACATATGTCGCACAGACATTATATAATTAAAATTGTTCGGAACTTACAATACGTACAATGGGTACTAGAAACATTGGTATGTTTGGCGTTAGAAAATCTTCAATTACACAAAATTTGATTGAATTACACAGGTGGCTTACACATTATTGGTATATTTTCCGTCTATTAGTGAAACTGGACCTGATTTGAAATAAGTATGGCTAGGGCGTTTCAAGGCTGTCGACATACATGGGCTGGCTTATCGGACCTTTTCCTACTTTCTCGCGACCAGAAACCCTCAACATGACCAGACGTGAAAACCATTTTTCACCAGTCATTATTTGGTGCCATTGCACCTCTAGTACACTCCTTCAGATTGGTTGATAGGGTTGAGAGCGTGTTTGATCTATTCCCTCTCACCCAGGTCCTACATTCATGTCGATAGTAACTCAATAGGGGCGCGACATGACGACCAAATTAAATAGCACACTATGTGTGCATAAAGGCCCGTGGGGATGTGGCACCATTCCTTACCCCACGGGAAAAATTAAATAACTTTCTTTTGAAGGATAAAACAGTGAATAATGACCCTTCGTGGCCGGTTCACTTTAATTTAATATTCATTCATTCATTCGCATGACGTCCCACCCAGTCACATTATTCTTACATCAGGCCAACCAGTTATAATACTAACCACTTATTGCTGAGCGCCAAGCGAGGCAGTGTTAGCACCAATTTTATAAGTATTTGGTATGACTCGGCCGGGGTTCGAACCATAAACCTTTTTTGTTTTAATTATCACCAATGGGCACAACATATACAAATATAATTGATGTAAGTGTATATTTGAATGCGCTAGGTGCATCGTGTCCGTTTAATTATCACAGGTGTAATAAAAATTGACGTGCTTGGAAAAGATTCCAGTGTCAACAGTAATGGTGAAGGGATCTATTTTAGCCATGTGTAGTATCATTTTATCTCTTAATATGTTTTAGTTTACTGTCATACTGTTCTATCGTTAACAATTCATCTGACTCTAACAATGTTAATCAACCCTAATGTTTTCTTGTTGTAAATTTGACTTTCTTCATTTTTAAACTGACACACATTCTTATACATGTTTTGACCTTTGTTTTTAATCCTGAGATGATGTCTCTACTACCAAACAAAAGAGTTATTTGTTGATTTGAAACAATTGCATTTTCTCGTAGACTTGTATTCACTTCTATGTTAAATTTAAGTTATATATGTAGGGGAGATAAGACAACATCTCTGTTTGTCAGTTTAAAGCTAACCCTATGTAAATGTTGACTTTTTAGCTGTAAATGACGCTTTTCTTTTTAACAATGCACCAATTGGTCTTGATAAAGCTTAATTTGGTTCTTTGTAACTATATAACAACTTTTTCTGTAACTCTGACAGATAATTTTTCTGTGGAATTTATTTCTCTGGAGCTAATTCCTTGTCACTGCAAAGATGGTGGAAATATAATGGAATTTCAAACTACCATTCTAACATAACGGTATATTAATACTTACAGTACCTCTAACAAAACATTTTCCAACTATTGAATTGCTATCAGTTGGCCATTTAAAGCATTTGAGCAAATATGTTATGGAATCGCCAATTCATAATGATTGTTGATATTTTCTTGAAAGTTAATGTTATTGAGTTTGATTTTTTTGTACCGACCATTACTTTTGACTTTGTCTTCTTTGCCAATTAGTAATTATGATTTACATGTGTTTAAGCAGAGGGAGATACACTAACTCCACCTTGTATTCCACAAACAGACATGGGAAATATATAATCGTCTTCTAACATTTTAGTTCGACATATGATATCTTTAAACATACATATTGAACCAAATCATAAGCAATGTTATAACATACATGATTTAGTTTGTAATTTGTAACACAGACTTTCCCAAACTTCTGTAAAGTTCAACAATATCAAATATATCTCTCTTTGCACTTTATAGTTACGAACGTTGCCTAGAGCTCAAAGTCTAATATATACAGGGATATCACGTATATACTGATCCAAGAGCTCTGAGGCTAATATATACAAGGACATCGCGTATATACTGATCCAAGAGCTCTGAGGCTAATATATACAGGGACATCGCGTATATACTGATCCAAGAGCTCTGAGGCTAATATATACAAGGACATCGCGTATATACTGATCCAAGAGCTCTGAGGCTAATATATACAAGGACATCGCGTATATACTGATAGACGTCACTGTGCATGCTTGAAGTAATTAGACTTCATAATTTGTGTTACTTTGGGTTGTATGGATGTTTCTTGAAGCCTTTAAATCCTATATAGCTATGTACGTCCTCAATTTGTACACATTCAAAACTGTTCTGGTCGTTCTGATACCGATATTCACACTCAAAAAATAAAGTAGCCATCTGTCCTATATATTTACCATTAAAAAAATATAACCAAAATTACTAGGTCTTCTTTTTTATTATTTCTCTTTCTTCTTGCATTATTCTATCAAAAATGAAATCCGTGCCAAATGAAATTTATGTGTCACCGTTATTCAACTCGACTGGTACCGTTCGTCTTGTTTAAGCAGACGGTCAGGATGAGTGGAAAACCAGACAGGTCATGCATGAGGAGTTGTGTCTTTTTTGGATTGCTAAGTTTTAAACTGCATTAATTATTTGCGAATTAGTTTTAGTGTTTGGATTTATATAACACATTATTTTTACTATAGCATAGCAAAAATATGGGATCTACCTGCTTTTTCTATTACTTGTTCTTTCCGGAATTAAGATTCCACGTCTCACGCTAAGATTTCCTAGTCTTCCAATCGTCGTTGATTGATGCTATTCGGAGTTCAGCAGTCAAACCATGAACAATTGGATGGTTGGAGCAAAATATTTCAGGCAGTGATTTAATGTTGATCATTGCTTTTGAAACTTTTGCCTATTTTACTTGATCTTTTCGCTTACGATGCACCATCTTTCCTTTAAATTATATCTTGAAAAATATACTCATAAAAATTCACGATGATTTAAATATTGATAAATAAAACTATTAAACTTTTAAAGGTTTATATTATTAATTTTGGTTATTAAGATCGATATCCCAATTTATTATATATTTCAAATTTTTTAAAATCTATATTTTTATATTGAGGCCTATCTCTTTTTCTTCTTCATCTTCTCCTCCCCGCCCCATTACCTCCATAACACGATGCATAGATAATAAAAGTGTCAGTTGTAAAACTCTTTAGTGTACATTTATACAATCAATGAAATGCCATAAAGAAATGTTTGAAAATGAACACCAAACAGCAAAAAGAACGACTTCAAGTATTACACTCATATAATATGTATTAAACTTGAAGCACTGAAACTGTCAGTGACCGAAGTTACCTGATGTGTTGCTATGTGTACACGGTAGACATGTTTTAGACAAATGTCGTGATTAAATAATTTAATAAACTCTTAAAATAGTAATTTTAACTCCCAAGACAAATGTTTTTTGAAAATGATGGATCGCGCGTTAGTGTTGGCTGTAAACCAAAATTAAGCGACAATCGAAAATTGGATATAACGTCTGCTACAGCCAAGACTGCGAATCTTGCAAGGGTACAAAGATGTTCGCGATTAACAATCAGTAAAATCTCTCGGACGTTTATGACATACAACTGCTCGGTATTGTTTACTAAATTACTACACAGCATTTCCGCTAGGCAAGATTCCGATATGTTAACACAATCTATACCTTGGCGGATCGTTCAGATATTTTAGTGCTTTGTCCTAGCAACATCTATTGGATTTCATGAGTAGCCCCCTTAGCATATATTTTCCTCAACGGAATTAAACGTTTGTGTGGATCTACTCACAGTAAAAGTACCATTGTAGAATTTATTATTTTTGTACAAAGACTTCTTTGTGTTGCAGCCATAGGTTCCGAATAGACATATTCAGGAATGTAGCCGTAACGAAATTATATTAATAGCGCCACCAGTCAATCCAGTTACTATTGATATGTTTTCAACAACAAATTCCGACTGTTTTGCCTATAATAAATAGTTTCGGTTGTCGTGATCCCTCTAACACCAAGGCAAATGATGATTTCCGAGACGATTCCACATGATGCACCGGCGATAACATACACGTATTTGTATTTCACGAGTCGCACATTTCTCTTGGAAATTTAATCTGGTAACTGTTGTTCCGCTCCAAATTATTTTTATAGTATAATTTTTCGACAATCTTCATGTGCAACTACCCGGTACACGTTTCTAACAAATTACTCTCAGTTACTCTTTATATTGATAAACGTGTCGTATTTTTGGAGGAAGCTGCTAGTTTGGAAGGCTATGAATTACGTTCATATAGAACAATATTGAATACGCGGTTGAATGATGGCTACAAATACCAGTTTCTTGTCTTCGCCCATAAAAGTAATGTTGATTCCCCCAGAATACGCCCCGTTAAGTTATAACGCCTGCTGTTATTACGACAGTTTTGCAATCTATGCCTCCATGTATCATTTCATCATAGCAACGGCTACATCAATGCAACTCTTGATAAACGCAATCTTTATATCAAAGTCTTTGATTCTCTCGATCTTGTTGAATTTGAGGGTTTTTTTCCTTTTGCAACAGCGCCTCGCACAATTAAAACAACATCTTTAAAGGTTTACCTGTTTGATATTGGAAAATCGCAGGTTCTTCTGGATCGATCTCAGCAACAACCATGCTGGTGAACTTAACCAGATTTGATTTTGGGGGCTTACATTGTCAGATCAATATCAGTACCGCACTGGGTCGCTGAAACCTGGCGACCGTATACATCAATAAGCATTTTTTATGTGCCAAATTTATATTCAACAAGTGAGATGTCAGCATAATGGATTATCCATCCAAGTGTGCAAGAATCAAATAGAAAATATGTTGAGGTTCATCATGTTGTATATTTGTTATCCACACGGGTATAATTTCAGTTAAACTTGCCGGAGAAAGCCTCAGGTCAACCTCACAATTATTTTGTATTGCGCCCATATTTTTTTATAGAACGGAAAGTAATAAATCGGGTGCAATAAGCCGAAGTCGTACTGAGAAATAGGCAGACTTTTGAAGATGTTCCAATGAATGTGCAAATACCACGATAGTGTTATATATGCATGAGACACACGTGTTTTGAGGTCAAACTATATTTTTTTCATGCTGAATTGTATCACTGATTATACATTATCGGTTTCGTCTCATACCCAACAACCACAATCCGCTCCCAATTATTTGCTATCATGGAAAACTGTCTGGCTTGTGTTAACTCAGCCAGACGTTGTTGAGATGCATCATTGAAGATTTTATCAAGCAGGGATGAGGTTATTGCTGTTGATGGAAGTGAAAATGCTTGCGGAATTTACACACATTTTTTAAATTTTTTTATAGTGCTTGAATTATTAATTGTTGGAGCCGGTCTCGAACCGATCGGACTGCTTAAAATAGTAGATCATTTAATAGATCCGCAGAAACGCAACTTCTTAGCCCGACGCGCGCAAACCTTCCACGATCCTATAAATAGTCCACGCTTAGCATCAAGACCATTTTCTCTATATATCATATAGTTATTAGGTTATTACTATGCAAACTTGATATGCAAACATAAATATTATCTACTTTAGTATAACTTATCCAACGTTGTAATTTTACACTTTTAAGTCATTTTCAATAAACATTTCACTTAAACTGAACTATATTTCTTTGCCAAATATGGCATGTTTGTCGGAGGTAAACAGGAAGTCATGATCTATCACCTCGAGGCAATCCTTACAATGTCTGGTTCAGGTCACGTGCGTGTGGGAATTTGAAACATATTTTTAGACAACCAAGAACTGTTCTTAACTTTGTTCGTGTATAAAACATTTAAGTCTTTGCCAGTCACCAACAAATTCCTGCATTGAATCTCTGAATTATTGCCTAATACAAGTCAAACGGCGTGCCAGGTTGTAACATCGTACTACCGCCATCGAATATCAAGCCTTCTGTAACAACGATACTAGTGCGATCCCTTGAGACTTAACTGGTGTATAAAAACCAGTCGTATTTGCAATGGCATGCTGCATCACAAAATAGACTTCGCTTAACACCTTAAGCGTTTCGGAACTCAATATCGATATCGTACGAACGTTGGGTATATTCATCATCTATGTCTTTAATGAGTTCGTGCATTAACAAGGGAATATTCCATGGGTAAGTGATGTCGTTCGTAGCAGTTGTTGAGAAATAGATGCGGTCTAATTGATGACCTCTCGTGCGTTGATGCACACACGAACCGATCCCACTAGTGACACCAACTAATGCATGAATTGATTTGTATGTTGATGGTCACAAACACACATTTGAATTCTGCAGATTTCATCCGTGTGCAGAAGGTTGTTCCTTCACAAGGTCGTTTCCTCCAGGTTGTTGTTGTTGTTGTTGTTGTTGGGAACCAGATGAAAGTTCGCATCATTGCATATGTACGTCATAAATTTTTTTTCTTTGTTTTTAGGTCCAAGGTCGCATATATTCATTATATATGTTTGTAAAAGAATCAACGCCAATCCGTGGCTTTTGTTTTCCAAGTGAACTTCTTATATTCCAGTTGTATTTTTATAAAGGTTTCTCCTATATGTCAGTTCTGTAAATAGCGACACCCACGAGACTTTGGAGAGTCCACTGACGATACCATTTTATTGAAGGCGCATTTTCCATCATGGATCAATACTTGTGTGGTGCTATTGTTGGAAGTTTATTAATTGTATATGTAGCTTCGAGCAGCAGAGGGGGCGAATCAGACAACTTTTTTTTGTTTTTATTTTTGATTATACCCCCTCCAAAATAACACTGGACCCTTCTCGCGAAAAAATAAGTCTCTGACCCTTGTCTGAAAACATTCGCGTCGCAACGTCGTTGTCACTCACCAGAACTTTCAGTTGGGGTTAACCGAATATTTGATCCAGTCCGATACGATATCGTGTTCGAGACCTTGTCTGGGGGACGAAAATCACTACGATTTCACAAACAGACTAATCGCTAACACCTCATCTTGTAAATCAATCAGATTATTGGACTGGTCAGTGAGTTTGAAATTAATTCTGGTTAATGAATTATTATGACATCGCATATAGACTGGATTAGTTGGATCCTCAATAATTAGAAACCCTGGAGGAGCTGTTGGTGCAAATGAATACAAAATATATCCTTGCTGAGCTTGATTTGATCGTTCTAAATTTATTTGATAGCTTCCTTCGATCACATCACACACTAAATTGATTGCTATCACCGATGAAATATTCACATTGAACGGAGCAATATGCCTGCCACCACCATCTGGGTCATTATTATGTTTGAGGATAGTTGTTTGTGGTTGTGATGGTGTTTTTTTCCACGTATCATGGATTTTTTTGAAACCTTCATCGATGGCATCATCGAGAGATTTTTGTAGTTCTGAGATATTATATCCTGGAAGTTTGACTGTTGGAATATCCTTGACCGGGATATTTAAGTTCGATGCAAATGCTGTTCTCGATAGGGGGATATTGTCACCTAATACTTCTTGAATAATTTGTGAATGAAATGTTTCCATGTCATTGATGATTTTGTTACATGTTTCTATGACGCTGATAAATTCATCTCGGGTGAGAGTATCGGATTTAAGGGATAATAACAACAGTGAAATATCGTTATTGAAAGCTGTGAAATTTTCAGTGATTTTATCCCAGTTAGCAGAATGATAAACAATTTGGCCGTTCTCATATTCTACTCTAATGAAAAAATTCAATTTGTCATAATCTCTATAACTCTTTACTGGATTATCAGATTTTGTCCTGTCTGTGATATAATCGGTTTTTTGTGGTTCTGGTAATTTAACGGTTTTTCCTCCGGGTGGTAATTCAGGCCATCCTAGTACTGTTCTTATTGAGCTTTGATAGATATCTACGACATAACCCTCTGTGCTTATTTCAATGGCAGATGATAGTGTCGGCACATGAACTGTTATAGCTATTTTTGATTCTTTTCCAGTAATCGATTTTATTCTACGCGCGAATTCATCATTGATTTGTTCAATTTGATATGATCCGGTTGGTATGGAAACAACGTTCCAGTCTGGGGTACCGTCGGGTTTATTCTTATTTGCAAATACCAGTGAATTATTCGGTTGTTGACCACCAAATGGTTTTGACCTAATATTTGGCCAACTATGGTATACTCGTAATTTTGCTAGCGCGATTTCCTTCACTGGGACCGGAGAGGGGAAATTCACACTGAATTCTGGATTCGTTGAGGTTATTGAGATCATGCTTGTTTGTACTGGTTTTGTGTTCTCCACTATTTGTTGAAGTAATTCCATCTGTGTTGTCATTGTTATTATACTCATGTTGTATTTCTAATTTTGACATCGCAGAATCATATATATCTACCATCGCTGAAAACTCACTCTCTGATATAATTGTATCATCGAGCGATGACGATATCAATGAGGATAATTGCGAGTATGCAGTGGACACAACATGAAATTGAATTATGTAGTCTTGTAGTTTCCGTTGGCTGCATGAGGATATTTTTTTTGTGATTATTGAAATAATTCCAGCGATTGTTGTTGCCGCAGAAATGCAAATTGGAACAGCTATCGGAGCCATCATTGTCACTGAAGACAGTATAATACCAGCTCCGGTGATTACACCACTCACAGCGTACACAGTAACATCAATTGCGGTAATTCTCCTGCGATATTTTTTAATTTTCAATTCATACTCCTCAGACAAGGTTTTGAGTCTAGTTTGATACTCTCTGACCTGATCATAGCGATATTGAGATGATGAAATCATTTTTATTTTAAACACGCTAGCGTTTTCAATTACGATTTACTTAAATTCGCTACGAATTCCACATACCACGTTGTTGAGACCCTAACCAAATGTTTATCAGTAGATATGATTGTGAACTTTTCAGTTGTATTCTTGTCGATGATTGTTGAAATCGTATTATTGACCCCAGATGAACTGGACGATGAAATATTAAATTGAGACGATGGTGTTACTAGTGTTAATCGATAAATACCCTTGACGGTTGCAGTGATATCTAATGTGTTGTTTGTAGGTGTCCACTCAAATGATCCATGTTGGATTGTGTATACCACGTTGTTGGTTTTCTCATGAGGAATTTTTGTTTTTTCAATGGCTGTTATCATCCTCGAAAGATCACCTTTGATGCCTTCGATGGAAGTTTTCGTCTCATCAATGGATTTTTTAATATCAGGGAGTTTTAGTTCAATTTTATCTAACGGGTTTCCAATAAATTTATCAATGGCGTCGGTTGTTGTTTTTGTTGCTTCGTTGATAACCTTTTGATCATCAACAAACGTTTTAATTTCAGCGATAGATGGTGTAACTACAATTGGGGATCCAAAGAACTTATGAACGACATTTCTACGGAAACTATTGTAGTTTCTTAAATGATCTTCAAATTCTTTATCGTGGTTTGTAAATCGATCTGTAATCGTCGAAAAAAGTACACCCGGTTTGAGTTTACCTTGATCGGAAAATAGCGCAACGGTGTTCTCGATTGCGTTTTGTTGTTTAACCAAAATATCATCCAGAGAAATATTACTGGATTTCAATTTACCCTGTTTGTCTTGAAATACAACTATTTCATTCGGGTCAACACTTGTTAAGTTCAACGTCTCAGCGATTTCATCTTTAATTTTTTTTTTTATATCCTTGATAGAATCAGGAGTTGCAGTGTCATCGGGTTTGGGTTTCAGAGGTCTTCCCCAAATATCAATCATGATATTTTATATATCTCTCTCTAAAAAGCGATTACTAGTGTAGTCATTTACGACAATGTGTGGTGGTTTTCCCCTTGGGTTACCCAAGGAGTTAGAAATAGCGTCAAGGACATTTAATACTTCACTGCCGCATATTGGTGGGTCATTGATTTGTTGTGTTGGTAGCGTAGAATACCAAGTCTTCATTGGAAGGGTTTTTATATAATGCATAAACTCTTTTGGTGGGGCTAATCCATATGAATCAAAATAGACAATCCCACGTGGATCAATAGCGTATGCAACCCAGTGAGTTCCAGGTCCGGTGCTGTTATCGAGATTAATAATACCTGTTTCAGTTTTGTTTGGTTGATGTGGTAATTGATCTTTCATAAAAACACCTCTGAAATTTTTAATCACTAGTTGTTTAGCAGCATCCATTAAATCAAAATTGGACATTGGAACCATCGAAGATTTGGGAACCATAGGTTCCTCAATTAATAAACCGTTCCTGGTAGTCTCAGGCCTGATCCGTGAACGGATCTTCCGCTGTACCATGAATACGGGGTTCCTGGTAGTCTTAGACCCTTTCCGCTGTACCATGAATACGGGGTTCCTGGTAGTCTTAGACCCTTTCCCTTTTTTTTATACCCTCGACCTTTCTTCGGTTCATATGATTCAGCAATGCTCTGTACCGCTTTTGTTCCCAAGCCTCCAACTACCCCCAATGCGGCCGCTTTTGCTACTGCTGGGGCTGCTGCCGCAACCAATGCTGGTATTGCAGCAAACAACGGAAATATACCACCTGTTTTTATCATATTTTTGATAGCAGCCGCAGAAAGAGTAATCTGAACACCTTTTTTATCCTTGAAAGCATCATTGAAATGTTTCACTTGACGAGTTGTCAGTGGCAATTTATTTGCCCCGCCATTCATTTGATTAGGTTTCAACGTGATTGTGGTTCCACATTGTTTAGCGGATTTTGATTGCAATTTTTTTAACTGACCAGGTGTCAATGACACATTGATATTACTATATGACATTATACAAATACAGATTGATTCTAAATCGTAAAACGATTCAATGGAAATATCCTTCGGATTTTCAATTACATATTTTCCACTGGTGCATCTACCACTCTCATTCTTCCACCAACACCTTCGAGTAGCATTGATTTATCACTGAGAATGACAGCAACTGCTCTATAATTCGTGATAAGGAGGGGAGCAATCCCAGCAACTATTGGACCAGTCGGACGGGTTACACGGGCTCTAAAGTGTATATCAACGACAGATTGTCTCGTCAAATCAAGATGTTCCAATGAAAAGTAATAAATCGGATAGAGGCTTTTAAAATCCAATTGTGATATTTGCAAACCGGTATCCACATTTTGATCACGTGCCATAAATGACAACAGGTTATGATAGACACGTGCAATATGATTCTGACCGTAATCAAGTTGTATATCCTCGGATGGTTCCTGTTGTCCGTTTATTCTCAGCGAGACTTCACTAACACCTAACTGATCAAATATCATATGACTTCGTTCTTGATTACCAACTCGCGCAGCATTCTGTAACGCAATAAATATATGACGTGGAGCTGAAACCCCTTGTTTTGATGCCAGGTGCCATGTGAATGTACCATCAACACTGTCTTGTTTAATATCCGTGGTCACTGATAACCAACTTAACAACGACTTTCCTCCTTGGTCCATAAATGATAGTAGTCGCTGTTCGTCTGTGATTGATGGAGTTAACACTGGCATCCATAATGATAGTTTTGTTAAAATGACTTTACCGGGAGCAACCCCAGCACTACGCCAGATTGCATCATCATCAGTACCCTTTCGTACAAGTGCTATTGTGTGTTTGGCTCCATAAATAACTTTTCTAACATTTCTACAGAATCCAAATATATGATGCAGTGGAATCGCACATGAAAATCGTCGACGCTGCCCATGCAACGTTGCTACGCGTGTTGCAAATCCTAAATTGAGATTACCATTAACGCCTCCGAGAATATCAAACGTAACTCCGGGGGGTCTAGCTCGACGTTCTGGATTAGCTCCTTCTTGTTGATTGGCTTCTGCAGTAGCCTGTGCTGTTAACACTTTAATGAATTGAAGGTGATCAGCGGTATCAGAGGTATCCTTTGCAAACATCATAGATGGACCCGCTGATCTTGTATAATCATCAGAATATCTTGCTAACCCTATGATTGTTGTGGCCATATCAACTTCACGGTCAATGGATTCAATTTCTTTTCCATCAATGAGATATCTAGCGCTTTCAAATAACGCCATGATGCCGTTATTAACAAAACCAACTCGGACATTTGCGTTATTGGCATATGGAGGATCATTATTTACGGCATCATTTGTTACAAGTTCTCCTTCTACTTCAATAAATGCCTCACACGGTAGAAAATATTTACTGGTATCATGAACTTGAAGTTCAATTCGCGATCGGAGATCTGGTTGTACTGCGTGATAAGAATAATATTGATAATCGCGTACAGAATCATCTTTACGCACTGGGGCGTCTATATCAAATGCTGGATCAGATGATTTTTTGAACATTTTATTCTATTTATCAGAGTCTAAATCGGATTTTCCATTTCATCGTGAAAAACACTAGCGTTTTCGTCGTGGTTTTCTAAAGCCACTTCCTGCTATCATATTTGCAATATTGCTTTGGTCTCCTTGATTTACCATCGACGCTAGTTTTTCATCTACTGCGTTATTTATAATTTTACTAACACTTGCAGGCATTTCTTCTGTAGACGGTAACGGTTTCTTTTTTCGACTCACTAATGATGTTATTTTATCCTTCGCAGTTGAAAACGCTTTCCCGGCAAGATCTCCAACAGTACTAATACCCTTATCACGAATAACATCAATGGCTTTCATTCCAAGTTGTTTAGCTAACGGCATCACTTTTGGGGCTGTTCTTGAAAAGAATCCTAAAATGGTCTTGCCGAGGCCATCTCCGTAGTATGCTCTATAAACTGGAAACCGTGAATTAACTACATAGACGAGGGTTGGTTTATCATGATTGTAATGGATGATCATTATTATAAAAACAATAGTGTTTTCAATTGTTATTTAATCGCTATGATACCCATTTGCTAACTCGTCAATGAAATCTCGATAGGTTTTGATATCCATGATACCACCGGCAAATAATCGTCTACAAATATCAGCTGCTTCATTAATTATTTCTGGAGAGTTATTTCCAGCTCGGAACCCTCCTACAAGAACATCTAATCGTGATATATCATTGATAACACTATCAGGACAAATGTTTCCAATCCTTGGATTTTGCAATCCACTTCCGCTATAACCAGCTGCTTCATCTAGTTTTTCTAAATCCGTAGTTTGTAAATAATCATCATCATCATCATCATCATCAGGTGGTAGTTGTTGTTTTTTTTTGTCTCCGTGTTGGTGTTTGACGTCGTTCTTCTAAATCATCATCATCATCAGGTGGTAGTTGTTGTTTTTTTTGTCTTCTTGTTTGTCTACATGTTGGTGTTTGACGTTTTAGTTCTTGCCGTTCTTCTATTTCTCGTTGTCGTTCTTCTATTTGTTCTCTTTTATAATTACTAATTCCCTTTTTAAATTCCTTGTACCCTATCTCATCCTTATTCAAACGACCAATCCCTTTATTTAGTTTATACAAATAATCGAACCAATCATTACTTGATATTCTATCATTTTTATACTCGTCCTTTAAAAAATCTTTTTTTGAATTATAGCTTTGAGCAGCAAAATTACCAAAGGCTTGATAATCCTTTGATTTCAATAAACTAGGTTTTTTTATTAATATTTTAGCATGATCAGTAAATTTATTCAACAGAGAAACAGTCGTTTTTTTCGGATCAGTTTGTTCAGTTTGTTCAGTTTTCGCTGCTAGTTTTTCAAGTTCACCAATAACAGATTTCCCCGTCTCGGGACCATCTCCCAGTAAAGCACGCTCTACTCCTTTCGTTGCTGTGGTTACTGGTTTAAACAACTCCTCAGACCCCAGAGCAAAATCAGTTTGTAAACTCTGTCGTTCTTGCAGTTTATTCCTGACAGAGTCGCGAATTGGTATAAATTTCTTAATTGCATCTAGTCGCTCACGAGCCAATCGGGTCGTTAATGCTTCATTGACCATTATTTGAAATCAGAAACCATTTTTCAATTGTAAAACAATTTTTCCCATCGATGATTCCATCCTTAACGGTCCAATTTTTTATTGCTGTGAAATATTTTTATTTTCGCAGTGTGAAATATTTTCACTGATTCAATAAAAAAATGACAAAAAAAAATGAAAATCTCAAGGAGATTTTACTGTCTGACAAAATATATTGAGGGGCTGGTCAATCAAAATAGTTCATTTTCTTGAATTAACGCTCGTAAGTTTCTAATTTTAGAATTAACTTCCTTTTTCAATTCATATTCGTTACCCAATTCTTTTCGTATTCCTTCCACGATAGTATATAACGGAACAAACACATCTACTTCACTGGAAAATGCAAGAGAGTCTCGAATAGAATTTTGAATTTTTTTGATGAGTGCATATTTCTTTGGCAACATATACTTGTTAGTGCTAACTCCGTATTCTATATCCTGAAAATCCGACTTGATTTGATCAGGATTTAACCCATCTGACAATCTAATATTCTGATTTTTCAATTTTGCAATTTCAACTATGATGCTATTCATAATTTCAGAATTCATATATGATAATACATATTTCTAATTCATTTTTCAAAAATAAAAGAGCCGTTAATATTTTTAAAAATTCAGTCTGTATATATAACTATCTTTTTTAAAAATTAATTCTGTATATATAACTATCTTTTTTAAAAATTAATTCTGTATATATAAATATCTTTTTTAAAAATTAATTCTGTATATATAAATATCTTTTTTAAAAATTCAGTCTGTATATATAAATATCTTTTTTAAAAATTCAGTCTGTATATATAACTATCTTTTTTAAAAATTCAGTCTGTATATATAAATATCTTTTTTTAAAAATTCAGTCTGTATATATAAATATATTTTTTAAAATTAATTCTGTATATATAAATATATTTTTTAAAATTAATTCTGTATATATAAATATATTTTTTAAAATTAATTCTGTATATATAACTATCTTTTTTAAAAATTCAGTCTGTATATATAAATATATTTTTTAAAATTCAGTCTGTATATATAAATATAAATGCAGACAAAAATAAATATCAACCATGATGAGCGATTATCAGTCATTTGGCCCCCTTGATATAGGCCGTTGTGGTTCTATTTGCATTCATTGGGTCCCTTATTAGGCCTTTGTGTCTTTCATAGGGTCCTTTGTTAGAGCATTTTTCTGTTTCTGTTTTATATCAGAATGTTTTTTTTTGTTTTTGCTCTTTGAGATATGACCCTATGACCGTTTCTATTAGCCTATAATTCATTCTGGGGTTACCCAATGTGCATCCACGTTTTGGCCGGTAATTCATTTTTGAACACCATACGGGGTAACCCAAATGTGATGGAGAGCTAATTACATCCATGGATGGTATTTATTTTAGGTCATTTATATTTACATTCACCGGAAACATATTCCCCTAAGAGTGAATCTAACTCGTCAAATAACGGGTTATAATCACAAGAGGGTATGTTTACGTGAAATGACCTAGAGGTTACATATATACGACAACACATCTTTGGAACTCCTTGGTTGCCTTCACATCCAAGTAAGCCAAAGGGAAACCCGAAACATACATCTCCGGAAGGGAGGCCTAACATGGCAAACGCCATCTTAGACCGCCCAGAAGATATGCTTGGGGTGACGTCACAACATATACTTAATTAAGGACAGCACAAATACCGTATATATTTCCACTGAGTGTTGCGGCAAATTGTAGGTATACATATACTTAATTAACTTAATTAAGGATGGATTATAATTCAATGATGATGGGATTATAATTCAATGATGATGGGATTATGATGATGGGATTATGATTCAATGATGATGTAATGTAGGGCATTTATGTGTTTACATTCACATAACATGCAACCATGAAATTAAATTCATGGTTGCGTAAGTTGTCAAAAATCGACAACCCACCGCTACCGTAAATTTGATAGCATGGGTTTTGCATGTTATGTGAATGTAAACACAGAGGGGGCGCCTTCCTCCCCTCAATTAAATAGAAAAAAAAAACATCCAACCGTTTCACCATCAGACAATTGTCTGCTATGGGGCGCGAACATGTGAAGAATAATTGTCTGGGTTTACAAGCCAAACACGATACCATTAGACCACTTTTCACGTCTATAAAGAATAACGTTTTTTAACGTATATATGTTGTAACTATTCATATGGTATATAAAGGAAATTAATACATCAATTCGCAAGTATGCTATTTTATTTTCTTGAATTACTTATTAATGGTGTTTCACAGTATTTAAACGAGACAGAATATTTGACTTAAACACTAGAACAAAGAATATAATTGTTTGAAAACATGTCTTTCCTTACAAAACAATGCCCAGCGCTGAATCACAATACCCATTAAACAAGTTAACACAATCTAAGGGAGAAAGTATACACGTGTATTATCCTGTAACGCCTGTATCTCCGGATCACATCCTATGTTATGAAATACGCATTAATCGCACGTGACACAGAATATTTGACTTAAACACTAAAAAAAAAAGAAAATATATCTTTTCCTAAAAAGAAATACCAAGCCGCTAAATCACAATGATAACTCCCTTGGTTATTATCATTTAAGAGTAGTCTCCCTTGGTGTTATAGACGGTACGCGTGTACTGTATTTTGACACGCGAAAATAGAATTTTCTGATAATACCATTACGAATGCTTCATAATTAACAAGCACGGAGGGGTGAGGTCTGAATTCTTGGTTCATTTGTATAATAACACTATTTTTCTAATTCATTGTTTGGTTTAATTATAAGTCTCTGTATATAATCTTGAGCAGTCTTTATTATTTTGTCATCGTTGGGGTCAATGGCAGTATTTTTTATTTTTTTATCATAATAGCGTTTTAGCTCCCTGTATCGTTTTCCGCCGCACATAATGCATAATTGCGACCTCCCCCTGACCCCAACCCCACATTGAATACAGGGTAACGGACCTCGGCTTCCACGACGAAAGCTTTGCATATGATACCAACAGAATTCATTTCTGCATGATTTGTTACACGGTGTCACTGATCCAATCATAAGCCATTTGCAATGATTCATTATACTTAAATCTTTCATTTAAATACTTGTTTTAATTATAGTATGGAGGAGTTCGAGAGATTATCGAAAATTAAGCCCTGGAAAAGTGTTCAATTCAATCTTGATAGAGTTTCTGATACACCAAAGAATAAAATTCTTGATAGAACCTTGATTAGTAAAATCAGAGACTGTTTTAATGAATTCAAGCGTGATGGGGCAGCTCATTGTTGGTCAACATTTCGAATTGATGGTGTTGTTGACGCTACCATGAATGATGAAAAAGCAGCAGTGATAATCTCACGTCTTGGGGAAGAAAGAAATTTTTTTCGAATAAAATTCCTTATCCGTGATAATGGAAAATGGATCATTAGGGACAAATACGAGCCTATTCTTAAGGACAAAAAAACTGTCACTGTGACTCAGGATTCAAAACCAGGAATTTTGACTGGACTTGATAAACCCTACTACGAAAGATCTTATCCTGTCACAGTAGTTGTTTACGGGATATATCCACTCAATGAAAAACCTGATATTTCAAAACTAGCACCCATGAAATATTCGACAGGGCTCAATTGTGTAGCAACACGAATAATAGAACACTTCACAAATGCGTCCCGGGGAAATAAACTAACTGATCTAAGACGAAAAAAAATAACCGAATGGGAACTGACAGTGAAACAGCATGGGGCAACAATTCAAGATATAGCCAAATTAGAAACATCATTGAGATTTCCAATATCGGTAAGGACAATCACCGGAGAAGTATTATACAAATCGAAATATAAATCACAGGGAGCTCCCATTGAAATTATTGATCATAATGCACACGCGTGGTCATCTGCAGTAACAATATTCCCACGGGATAGAACCGTAAAATATCTGTTTGGAACCGAAGAGTTTTTTTCAGAGCAGAAATTATTTGATGCTATTTACCATTTGAGTAAAAACGATTCTGTGTCAGTGTGGCTATTTCATAGTACTTCAGACGAAGAATGTAGATTTGATCAGTTTGTAAGGCCCAACGGAGAATTGTACCGTACTGAAGAGCTGCATAATCAAATGAAACAACTAGCTAGTGAATTTTCTCCCCAGAGTTCTGGGGGGGGGAAGACAACGATCAATTATTAGCAAACTGTTTTACACTTCCATCAGTTGTAGCACATTTTGCTAGGAAGAAAAACGCGTGGAAACCAACCCGAAGTGAGTTCTTATCAGATGTCAAATTGTCCTGTCTTGAATACAGCCATGGAGGATTATGGAACACAAAATACACAGCTGATACCGTTATTTCAGTTGATATGATTGCATGTTATCCAGGAAGTTTTCTTGGGTATGGAGAGTGTGAGAAATATTTCAAACGATTTGGACACCCTACACACGAAATGACCCGTGTTGCTATTAATGGACCACTGCCACATTTCGATTTAACCGGATTCGCTTGTGTAGTATCATTTGAAATGGCTGAAGGACTTCATCCGTGTAGTTATCTTTGGATTGGTAAACACATGTCTGAAAAACACTGGATGCCAATAGTGTTATTACGGTATATGCTTGATTGTAAGATGTTAAAATCATTAATTGTCAGTGAAGCAATTATATCCTATCGAGCACAGAAATCAGTCTGGTTACCACAACCTGATCTAGAAAAAATAATTAGCGAAGAGCGAAAACTGTTTCCTGATTTTAATGAACAACAAATCATGGATTGGTCCAGACAGTTATTTGAAATCAGAAACAATGAAGCAAAAGATCTTGGACGAAGAATAATCGGTAAATTTACCCAAGGTGGCAAAGATGATAATACGAGATATTCTTCACGATTGATTATAGACAATGCTGAATACGATTTTGTAATCAAAGATTTAACGAATAGGGGCTTATATGTCAATCGTAAGGACGCATTTATGTCCGATGGAACCAAATTGGGTACAATTGTTACTTACACTGATGGATACCATCAGCAGTACACATATTTGAGAGCTTCTATGCTTGGTTATGCTTCTATCAATCTGTTTTCAATGATCAATAGATTTCCTACCACCGCAGTTAGAGTTGCTACTGACTCATTTTACATAAATAGCAAAATGGCTGATTTTAAGGCTACTGGCAACGAGAATTGGGGGTCATGGAGAATTAAGAAGGAAATGCTTCATGATTATATTCCATCAGCAGATGTTACCATTGAAAATAATTACTTAGAAAGCAATCAGTGTTCAGAATTTTCTAGTGCACCACCGATTTCTGATCCAATCTGTAGATATAAAACAGTTTATTTAAACGGTTGTTGCGGGTCAGGAAAAACAACCCGGGCAATTGAGTTATATCGTAGAAACGCTAGCGTTTCCAATCCAAACATGATTGTGCTAACACCGACTCACAGACTCGCCAGAGAGATGAAACAACGAGGGGTAAATGCCTGCACTTATCATAGTTTCTTTAGATGGAAGGGAGATAAATGGACTCCTGAGCGCATGGGAGAGAAATTTATTCCTGAAATTATCATGTGGGATGAAATAGACACAGTGTCCGAAGATGTCTTAAAAATATTTCTTGAGTGGTTGTTATTGAAGAATACAAAAGTCGTCATGTGCGGTGATCACGGGCAACCACCACCATTTGTCGGTGCATCTCCCCATGAATGGCTAAAGGGTTTTGTAGACTATTATGAAGAAATTGATACCGATCATAGATCACTTGATAATGAATTAAAAGAATTTAAGAAACTAATTAGATTACAACCGGATAGAATCCAGTGTGAAATAGCCCGTGAAATAATTTCGGAAACTCCCATGAATGAGTTTTGGGAAGCGTGGAGACCAAATGATTTAATCATTGCAAGTAGAAAAATAGTCAGGGACACACTTCAGATGAAGTTATTTGAATTGCATAAACAAAAATTTGCAACACTTCCAGTACCGTTATGTTATAGGCCATCGGATACACGAAAACAGAACATCGAAGTTGATATTCCAGGACCAAAATCCGAAGGATTTCAAAGACAGATTCTCGTATTAAATGATATTGTGCTGGTTGATATCAATGTCGTTGAAGATGCATTGCGTGCTAATAAATCCCCATGGACGCTAGGTTATGCAGCAACAATACACTCTTCACAGGGATTGACTATATCGGATACAACTGTTTGGATGGTAGATAATCGCATAGAATGGTCGAATTTAGTCTATCTCGCAGTGTCTAGAGTACGAAAAATAAATCAACTTCGAAGAATTGTCTTCGATGATGAAATCATTGGCGATGATAATGACACCACAATAGATGATATTATTGATAAAAAACTCTCCGGTTACAAACAACAAGACAAAAAAAAACAACGAGAATTTGATGTTGATGCTGAATTAATAATTACTCTGAAGCAACAACAGAATAATCACTGCGCGAGTTGCAATTGTATAATGCGTTGGCAGTATTCGGATAAGGATCCTCGCCAATTCACCGTGGACAGAAAAAATAACAATCTCGGTCATGTCAGAAATAATGTGAAGTTGACTTGTCTTGAGTGCAATAGACGCAAGGGTGCTAGTTAAGCCCATGTGGTGGTAATTGAGTATCCTCAGGTATCACTTGTAATTGTTGTCTAGTAAAACCCCGTTGAGGGGCAGTTGAATCCAGTTTATAGATTGGAAGTCTACCCGTAGATCGTGTTATACTAGATATCTTATGTGCAGTAACACTCCAAATAGGATCAGTAGCCCTTTTTGTGCCACCCTCAAGCTCTCCTGGTTCGTATAAGTACCTCACAATGACATTACTACCAAGAATTGGTTGGGAAACGCTAAAATCTTTTTGAATTTCCATTTCAGGTATTGACTTCTTTTTAATCGCATTGATAGGTTTCATGTTGATGGTTCTAGTAATCTCGTTATTCAGTGCAGTAATCACAGCTGGTAACGTTTTAACCCATTCACGGGATCTTTTTTCTTGGATGAATTCTTTTGCGTATTGATATCCAAATAACCGCTCAGCAAGGGTTTTATTAAATCGTTCTACAATGGCCTGATCACGATGCAGTGCAGTATGCCCTCGTCTGATAGCGACATTGTGATATTTCATTGTAGATAACACTGCACCCTGAAATTCCTTGCCCGGGTCAACTTGTAACAGATTTGGCCAGTGCAGAGGGCCCCTTCGATAAATCCTTTCAAATGCAGAAGCTACTTCAGTGGCCGATTTTGTTTTTAACGGTTCTGCTTCTTTGTATCGACTTGCAATATCAACTACGGTTAATGCGTATTTGTAACCACGATCATGTGGCAGAAATAATAGATCAGCCTGATGAACTTCATTGGGTCCGGTCACATCAAAATGCGAGAAATTGATTTGTTTAGGCGGTGGTAGATAAATTTGCCATAGTGCCTGTTTGGATAACCAATGAGCCGCAGTGGTTTTTTTCACTTTCGCAGCGCTAGCGAGTTTATGGATTGCTGATTTACCCCTCCAGTATCCTCTTGGGGAATAATAAATAGATTCCATGTTGTTATTAATTACCAGCCCCTAACATCAATTTACTTTTCATAGCCGATTTTATCAAAAAGGAAGCCAATTTTTCTTTGAAAGATTTATCAGAAATAGCATTTAACGCATGAATTAATTTCACATCTGCTAGATGCCTGTGCTGCAGATTACTGCTTTTATAAGATACATCATGAAGGTGACAGGCCTTATCAATAGCGTTTATTGGTTCCTCACCGGGTCGGGGCTGATTTTGATCATTGAGTCTGATATCAAGTCTTGTTCCCGGTCCACAGTAGCTATATCCTGGAAGGTGTTTTTCTCCGGGGTATTTTGCCCATGGGGTTCCAGGGAGTTTTGCTAATTTGGCTGCAATATCACCTCCTCTTTTTTTTTTAAAGGTTCCTTGAGTTCCTTGGGTTTAGAAACAAATCTAAATTTCTTTGTACTACATTGTACGCATTTACCAGAAAGCGCTGATCGGTTATTTTTAGTTGTAATCGTCGTCAAGTCATCTGTGCCAGTACGCGCCTTACACTTCACGCAATATAGATCCATAATTTATGTATAGAGATATGAATATAATTGATTTTTCAACGACTAAAACAAGAGAACCAGTGAAGCATCATGCAGCGCTACCAAACTCTATCCGCGCAATTATAATCGGACCATCTGGATCCGGTAAAACGCAATTGTTGCTCAATTTAATAATGAGATGGATGAAGTGGGATAAGTTGTATTTAATTGCCCCTAGCGTAGATGATCAACGATGCTATGAAGTGCTAAAAGATTTTAATGAAAACGCTTCAGAGATTGCCGCCGAGGATGTTATTGAATTTATAACCGATATTGACGAGGCGCCATCCGTGAATGACCTCGATGGAAGTATCAACAATTTAGTTGTTTACGACGATGTCATGTTAGATAATCAAAAAAATCCTGCTAGAATATTTTCCAGAGGCAGGCATAAAAACACTGATGTGATCTATGTCACTCAACGCTACACTCAGATTCCAAAAGTGATTAGAGATAACTGTAATATGCTTGCTGTATTCAACGGTGTTGATACACATACGCTACGAAATATTTGGCAGACATGGTGTTCTGATATGGACTTCAATCAATTTAGAAATTTCTTTAGTCATGCTCAGTCTACCCCACACGGATTTGTAACAATAAATTTACATGACCCTCGAACACGATATCGTATCGGACTGGATCAAATATTCGGTTAACCCCAACTGAAAGTTCTGGTGAGTGACAACGACGTTGCGACGCGAATGTTTTCAGACAAGGGTCAGAGACTTATTTTTTCGCGAGAAGGGTCCAGTGTTATTTTGGAGGGGGTATAATCAAAAAAAAAAAAAAAAAAAAGTTGTCTGATTCGCCCCCTCTGCTGCTCTTCGTCATCGAGTACATGAATACCTTTTTGTATATAGATTTTAAGGAAGTTTATCAATTCCGCCTCGCAAGCGTTCGATAATCTCTGAGGCTGATTTGTTAACAATGGCTCATATGCGATCATCTATACCATATCGAGCAGATTTGCTTTACTTGTTAAATTGTTTTGTCGGAGTCTTGGGTCCAGACTCAAACAATTGCAAATGTATATACCCACGTGAAGGACGATTTCCCGAGGATACCTCGATGTGAGGACGCCAAATAAAACTCATCAGATTGATTGGGTCTTTTTTTCGTACATTCTGGTACGCATTAACCATTCTAGAACTTATCAGTAGATACACGGAAGCGATGCAGGTGACATTCTATGATTCAGTGAGTGTCACAGACACGTTTAAACGTACTTACACACTGTGAACAAAGACAGATATATTGCAGGTAGACCAACAAAAGACCATGATTTAACAATAGACGTGCGGAATGATTATTCTGACATCAATATGCGTCAAAATTATTAATGAGTCGAAAATAGAGTGCTTTCACATTAGAGTGATATAGCGAATGGGTAACACGGTTCATTGAAGCACTGAATATTGAAACCATACGCACTATTGAGTTAAGACTGTAGAGGTAATTTCGACCAAAGACAGCACCATTACCTACAAAATGATTTCACGGCCACCGCCATTAGACCCAGTCATTAATATTCTAGTTTGGTATGTAAATGCACCGGGTCAGTTGAAAAGCGTGCAACTTCGTGACACTGATCTGGTGAGATCCGTCGACGTCATTTTTGGACTGAATTGACTACCATTATCACTCAGAGTATTCATGCGAGAGGAATTAAGTCATTCCCGGGGTACCAAACAACCTAAACGGTCAATTGTGAAAGTAAGTTCTTTTACCATCGCGTTACACACGAACGCTAAGTGTCAAGCAGGACAAACTCGTTTTGACCCATCGGTCATCCATGCGATGTTTTGTTTTACCACAACAGATGTCCTGTGCGGGTAAGGACATTTCACATAAATGGTGTGTATGAGATCTTATTCAGCAACCACCCTTTCACTATCCTAATACTTTTGACCAAATCAACTACAATTGAGACGAGTTTGCGTCGCAGATGCTCTTCGATCCACGTTACATGCGTATTCGTATTTGATCTTACCAGCAAACTTTGTAATGATATTGCTAAACAGCGAATAGTTGTTTCGATACTCACTTATGTAAAGTTCATCTACCAAATATAGATATGACCGCATACAGGTCAATGTTGATAATATGAAGCTGAAAACTTGTAATTGTAAAATTCGCACATGAATAGTTTAGATAGATCTAATACGGACGCTCCAACTTAGATTGTTTTTGACAATTTCAGCTTGACATATGTTCGGTATGCGTCAACGAGCCCACCACCGTCAAAGCTTTTACGAGACTCAAATGTCAGATCTGCATTAAATCGGTTGGCTTTGTCCCTAACAAGATCAAAAATGTTTGGTGATTTCCCAAACTCAGGATTATTCATCAGTTTAAAGAAATCTTCCCAGAATAGTCCATAATCATTGTGTGCATGTCAGTATTCATTTACAAATAACGTCACATTCAGTTAAGCTGTCGAGGTCGTCTCACCCTTTGGACTCGCAACACACACATTCTGAGCAGAAAAAATAACTTCAGAAGTCGTGCGCGGCTACAAGTTATTTTTAATCTTAAGATTGGGAATATGCTTGACTCATTCAGTAAACTTGCGTTCAAATTTGTCGACAATTCCACATTAATACGGCGATAACCATCATCAGCTCTAACACTTATAGATACCCAAGATCAACTTCAGAAGTATCCGATATTTCAGGTGATGTTGTACTCTTATACATGTTCTGTGAATGATTAATCGAGGAATTATCCACTGAAACTCACCAACATGTATTGGTTGCATCAGTTTTCATTCAAAAAGTTGCTTAGATGAAGATACGCGACTTCACAGTTTGGAGCGCCGGGTTCTTATCCATTAAATCCACGTTACCGATTCCATTTTCCACAATAGATGCTAGTCAATGTCCGTTATCAATTCCAGCTCGATCTATGATTTAGACAGCCCGGACATTCACGTTGGTTAAAAGTAGTGCGCATGATCGAGCTTGTACTCATGCATAGTAGTTACACGAGACCTTTCAAAGAAATATGTTGTAGAATGCATGTCGTGATAGTGAAGGAGATTTTGACAACCATAATGTTCGGGATTCAGATTATTGGTGCATTTGCTGTTGTGTCTTCTTGCATAATCAGATGACCATTGTACCCACCCATATTAAGCATCAAAGCCAGAATTCTTATTTTATAATGGTAACTTCGCAACCGTAGACCGCATGCAATGCGTGAGGAGGTACCTGAGTACGCACCAATGATGTGGAATTGATCTCCAAATCTGGTATCAGTCACAAATGGACCGTTACAGATAAATACTGATTGGTCTATGAAAATTCGCGTGTATCGTCAATGGTAGTAATCATGTATGCAGGTCCGGAAAGATTTTGTCGCATCCATCCCGCTACAGTATTTTAGTTAACATCTATACGGATTCATGACACTGTACCACACACTGGTTGTTCGGTCGCTCCATCATACCTGACGAGAACGAAAAATCATCGTATGTATCTTGGGCAGCAGCTTGTGAAATATTATATAGACTTGTATGGGAAAATATCAAGCTAAACGTCCAAGCATCTGAAAAATATCCAAAGCGTATCTCCACTAGAGCAATTGTCATGCGTCTTAAGGATCGTTGCATAACTTGTCGTTTCATTATTGATTGTCGTATTGTCTTTATAGATCAATATTACACGGTCACCACAATTATTAAAACAAATATGATATTATAGATGATGCTAAACCTTCTTGGGTTACACTTCAAGGCATGGTAAATTCCACATTGAGAAAAATGTAAATCTTGAATCCGGAACCCACAGACTGTAAATATGATACACCTCCCATACACATATTTATGTAAGTTTTTTAGCGTCTCTGTTTGGGTATATCCGTTTATGGAGCACGTATATAACTTTAAGTCTGGCAGGTTCTGTTGGTGAATATATGCAACAGTTTCAGGGGAGATTTTGACTGTCATGTGTCGGTTATTCAATTCTGCTGTACTATGCATGCAACTTTAACACACTTAACGCTCGACGAGAAATCTTGCTCAGTGTGCCTCTGTTGCCTAACGATCTTTCCGGTTCGCGTTGCTCAACTATGAGACCTAATAACGAAACAAAATTTGCTTTTCTTCCACCTGTTGCTCTTTTTCCACGTTCTCACGCGGATCGTATCAGTACATTTACAGTTCGTCTAGCGGGATAGCGTTAATTCGTGCAAATTGTTGTACAATTGACCTAGGTTCATTAGCAAATTATAATAACTAAATTTTAGCAGCTTTGCACATACCGATTGGTATTCATATCCCGTGCTCACTCGCAAGTTGCCTCATATAGATAAACATTATTTCATTCCAAACAATAACTTTGTCGGAAGTTGCTATCCCTTTATTCCTGTTTATTATTTCACTGAGTGTGTATATATATATATATATATATATATATATATATATATATATATATATATATATATATATATACATACTCAGTGAAATAACAACCAGCAGGATATATAGTGCGATCTTTGGCTGGCGATGATCTTCCAATCTGGACACGCGTCCAGCCCATGCTAGCTGTAACATTTATAAGCATTGCCTCAACGTTGGTGATCCCTGCTTGTTTGAGGACTTTAGTGTTGGTGACGAAGTCACTCCATTGGATGTTGAGGATGGTGCTGGGGAAGCGCTCATAGAAGCGTTCAAGGAGGCGAAAGTTGTGGTTGTAGGTGACCCGTGATTCGGCGCCATTTAGTAAGGTGGTCAGTGCGGCAGCTCTGTAGATGCTGATCTTTTTACCTCTCTTGAGACTTCCTTGTGTGCAGGCTGGTGAAGTACCTCAGTTTCTTTTAGACTGACCTCAAGACCAAAGAGCTGGCAAGCGTATGAAAAGTGAAAAGTTACACGATGTAAGGAAGCGTCCGTGTGGTCAACAATAGCGGTGTACTCTGCAAGAGAAGTTCTCTAATCAGTTTGTCCAAGGTCAGTATGTGGGCCTGAGGTCGACTTAAGTTGAAGATGTTGCCATCAGTGCGAAATCTGATATAGACGTCATCTCTGTCATCAAGGTCTTATGATGCTTTTCGGAGAATCATTGCTGCAGAAGTGAGGGGTAAAACACAGCCTTGTTTCATGTCATTTATAATAGGGAAGGTCTGTGACAGGTCGTTATTTTTTCTGACCTCACCAAACTGGTCTTCATGCAAGGATTTCCCACAGTCCTGTTCTGCTCACCGTGTCAAATGTCTGTTCAGCTACACTCTAGCAAGGATTTTACCTGCAATATAGAGCATTGTGATCCCACGGTAGTTCAAGATGTCGGATTTTTCCTCCATGTTTTGTAGCAAGGTGATGATGACTGCATCTCGCTAGTGTTGCTACGTTTTCATCGCTCTCAGCAGCAAACGAAGAACTCGTGAAATTGGTGTGTAATGCTGAGCTACTACTCTTCCATATCTCTGGCGGGATACCGTCTTTTTCTGGAGCCTTTCCAGTCTTCAGCTGTATAATGGCTTTTGCAGTCTATTGCAGTGTAGGTGCCTCATATAGTTGAATCTTTGATGGATGTGGGATGCGATCAATAGCAAACTCCTGGACTTTATGGCTAGTGCTACAGAGGGTGTGGAATTGCAGTTCAGGATAGATTCCCTGTTAGTGATTATCTCTTCGCCATCTGCACTCTGTATAGTCTCTGTGTTTGGAAGGGCCATTTACTGGTTGCAACGCTTCATAGAACTCGTGTATTCACTAGTGTCAGTACACAGTTGGGTTCTTAATGCAAGCTTTGTCCACCATTCATTTTGTATGTCTCGGAGCCTACAGTGGAGGAAGCTGCAGATGAGGCAAACGGCCGCTTTTGTCTCTGTACAGGATGGTTGAGCCAGGTGGGCTTGTTACGCTGATCTCGTTTTGGCAAGCATTTCATGGAAATCATGTTTGTTTTCATCAATGATTCCTTTTGAGGTTTGCAGAATGTCAGCCTTGATGTGATTTCCAATGTCATCCGGAGGCAAATCTGACTAAAAATTAGGCTCTTTAGGTCTAGACTACATGCTCTCTTGAAAATCTGCCTTAACGTCCACACACGAAAGGTTTTTGATCTGGAGCTTCCTTCTTGAGGCACACCCTTGTTGACTAGGCATGGGCTTGAAATGGAAGTCAAGCTTGTATCTTACAAGAAAATGATATGTGTGGCACTCAACAATGGGCATCATTCTGGTGATGAAGATTGTGTTTTAAGTCCCTCTAGCGTACACTGATGTAATATATTAGGTGACAGTTTTTGAAATAAGAAGCATCCAGTTCGTTTTCAGGCTGTATTTGTGTTAGAATATGGTGTTTATGATGGTGAACTATAATTCTGAGTGAAATTCAAGAAGTGAGCGCCAATTGTCATTGCAGCCACCCATGAAATGTTTCCCAAGAACTGAGGTCCAGGCTTCTGAGTCGCGTCCCATTCTAGCATTGAAATCTCCGAGAATGATCATTTTGTAGCTCCACGTGATGCACTTGAGAAGTCTGCGAAGGTCAGCACAGAATTAATCCTTTTCAGAAGTATATACATAGAGTTTTGGAGCATATACACTGAAGAATGTGGCGTGTTGTTCGTTCCCAAATAAGAGACTCATGGACATGATGTGGTCGGTGTGACCAGTGGGAAGATTTGTTAACTTGGTGGCGATTGAGTACTTGATCATGAAACCGACTCCTGAAAGTCGTTTTTCAGTCTTTGGTTTACCTGACGAGTACAGGATATATCGAGCGCGGAGTTCTCGCTGACCTCCTTCCTTTGTCAACACCAAGGCGAGAGCGTTTGTGTGCGATTAATATAGAGCGTCATTCTGGTATGCTGCTGTCGGTTGAGTCTATCAGATCATTTTCTGATGCTCCAACAAGCCAGATTGTTTTATTTGGTCCAGTAGATGAGGCAGGTAGTGTTTGGCTGTACCAACATTAGCTGTACATATTTTTCATCCAACAATGATATCAATTTGCAAACTCGAATCCGTGCATACAAAAGAAACGTTTTCACCCGTCTTCTTCCAGAAGCAGCGACATACATCAGAGTCTAATGCAATCACAAAAAGTGGGACGGATAATCCTTTGCGTGGCTGAGACGGAGATATGGACGAAGGTTTTCCTGAGGTGAGTAATAAAGTTGCTGAGTCCTACGAACGAAAAATAACTACTGTCGTTAAAGATCAGCAGTCAACACCAATATACAGAGAAAACACAGTGATTATGTTATGAGAGTGTAAGTAGTCTTACATTGTAAAGCGGGATATGAGCAATTCTTTTGAAGAAGAGTCAATAACCTGCACACAGTATATACCAAGGGTATTACCGATCATATTGTTGCTGATGCAAATTTAACACATTACAAAACAGCTAAGAGCAAGTTTAAGTCATTCTTGAAATGGCTTTAAAAGGTAAAGATGAAAAGGTTGCAGGCGCCAAAACATTAACTATATCGGAAGTTCTCAAGCTGAGGACACTATAGGAAGACTCTTACCTCACATCTTCATGCACTGCCAAAACGTCCCTCTTACAGGATCTATCACAGGAAGGTGAAATGAGGAGAATAGTTTTGACTGCGCTTGCACCTACTTGTAAAGTTTGTCAAGATCTGTCTAGTTTTGGGTATAAGGAAGATACACGTATTATCGCTCGGTGCTTAGGTCACCAGCACTGTACACTTTATGTTTTGACTGTGTGTGTATATATATATATATATATATATATATATATATATATATATATATATATATATATATATATATATATATATATATATATATATATATATATATTACGCAATTTTAACAGTTTGTATCATATCTCTAATGTTTTTGCAGTGTGGCAGTGTATAGAGATGTCTAGCACTGGGCTACTGTGAGGTATCTAATTTAGGGTAAGAAGTGACCCTTAATGAATGCATCAAGCATATTGATTTTATCATATTTAGACCAGTGGAGTATTTTGGAAGGGTAATATCGACCTTTATTCCTAATGTCTTCCATGTCAGTATTAAAACTTCAAAGTGGCCAGTGTTCCGATTCAATGAAATTAACCGGATATCTTTGTCCAATAGTCAGTCATCAAAGGGAAAGTTAAATAACGTAGTTCAGAGATTCTGACTGATGAAACAAATGATTGTCTTAGAAAATGTTTTAAATACCACTGTTTATGATCGGCCGAATGTTAATAAGATGTACATCTTGGAATTAATGTGAATTTAAAGTGCCAACGTTGGTAGACATTCTTTAGTCCGAAATTGTCTATGAGAGAGAGAGAGAGAGAGAGAGAGAGAGACAGAGACAGAGAGAGAGAGAGAGAGAGAGACAGAGAGACAGAGAGAGAGACAGAGAGAGAGAGAGAGAGAGACAGAGAGAGAGAGAGAAGATTAGCTCCGAGAGAAGCCTGAGAACATAATAATGCCTTTCTCGTTAAACAATGGAGGGACCAGTGTCATTCTTGAGAGAAAGACTGAGTGTATGGCTGGATGCAGTTCTAAAGTTTACAGCATTAAGGTACGCAAATTTACGTAATATTTTCATTTTTTATTGTTTGCTGTGTGCAAATTTGTTTGATACGACTAGATTCCATATTATGTATCGCTTATTCAGTTTCATGGACACGTTGGAATACAGTCGAGGGGAAGGTAATGCAATCAGTCGTGGACACTGCGCTTTTCACCACTTGTTATGATGATGAAATAAATCCAAATTAGACACTGCTAATACATCCAGTTGATATCATTTGAGTTGAAGCTACCACTATTAGTTTGTTTCATTAAATTTCTTTTTTCCCCTGTATAATGGGGCTCATCTTGCATTAAATCTTCACATATTATTGCCCAGTTTTATGTTGATAGTCTATATGTCACTCACTCCTGGTCATAATATCGAGGGATGTCATTCCCTAGATAATGTAGCTTAATCTTCTTACTGAGAGGGAAACCCACACAGGCATCATGCCGCATACATGGATCATCATGTCCCACCCAGTCTCCTCATTCTGACATTAGGTTGACCAGTCCGATTACTAACCTCTTAATGATGAGTGCCACGCGAGGCAGCTGCTTATATGATTTTTACAAGCCTTTGGTGAGTGTCGGTTGGAATTCGAACCCGTGACCTTCCACATCCGCGTCAGACACTCGAACCACTTGGGCCACCTTAGCGGTCCGTTTTGAAAGCAGTAGCGAATACCGTTATCTCATTCACTAGTACAGGCATGATTCTGTAGTATATTTCTGACAGCCCCAGTTGAGTTAACTGCCAATTAGCTCGTGTATAAATGAGCATGCTAAGGTATACGTACGAAAGAGTCTAGTATTTTGTATTATAGAATTGTTATCTCGCATCATTGCAGTTCTAAAAGAAATGAGATATTGTGACAACTGTCTGACTATGTGTATTAACAATTGATGAATAAAGATAGCATTTTAAAGCAGGAAGTGATTTAGTAACTTCGACCATTTTGCTAACGAATGAAAAAAGTCCATTATAATTCGAACAGTATGCTAAGCAAGTCATCTCCGACAAATTCGGCCACTTTTGACAGCTACAGTGATTGATATTCTGTCTCTTTCTGGCATTCCTTTAAATCGTACGAAGGCAATACATACTTTTCTATGTTGCCTGTGTGCTGTATCCCTGGTATCAGAAACAGTATCCTTTCTGTTATATATGGATACGATCACCTAAACCAGTTTCCAGACGATGTAGTCTGTCAGAGTGAAATTTAAATAGCTCTCATATTTCCGAACCTGGAGTAACATCACATTCCGGCTTTCTGTGTGTACGATTGGAACTGTGCAAACCAATCCACTATGAAATTACGTTGGATTATATCTCTGCGTTGCTTTTTATATCACCATCACCTGCCCAGTTGCAAAGTCTACCTTAGACATGTGATATGGTATTTTGTCTTAGTTGCAACCATTCCGAACGTGCTTAGGTTAACTGATCTTAATGTTTATAGCACATGTTCTTATAAAATTCATGAATTTAAAACGTTTATGCTGTCACAGATCGTCAAAAAGGAAAAGCTTTCATCACAGAACAAACATTTCACTACCCTCGTCAGAAAGCAGCCAATGAGAATTTAACGAGAAGGTTTATTCTCTCTCTCTCTCTCTCTCTCTCTCTCTCTCTCTCTCTCTCTCTCTCTCTCTCTCTCTCTCTCTCTCTATATATATATATATATATATATATATATATATATATATATATAATATATATATATATATATATATATATATATATATATATATATATATATCTATATATATATATATATATACTTATGTGTGTGTGTGTGTGTGTGTGTGTGTGTGTGTGTGTGTGTGTGTGTGTGTGTGTGTGGCAAATGTGCTCACCGAGTGTTCTTAAATTATTTTCCTAAATGGTTTAATCATTCATATAGGTGAGGTTTTTGTTACCACCTTTACGTCATACATTAGTTTTGTACTGTTAATTGACAGTTTTTATTTCCTGTCTGAAAATATCTTTGGATATTCGATGACGAGATAGAACCACACTATCAGTTGTTTACATTAACAAGATAATCAAACATCCTCCACAGGTGTCAAAAGTGTAATACGAGCAGCTTCCGGTTTTTGAATCTCCTCTGATGTTAGTGTGCCCTTTCCCGACTGATATTTGACCTTGCATCAGGATCGAGGTCAGGTGGTCTAGTTTGATTTATTTTTAATAGTTGGTTAATGTTGCAACCGGCGATAAGATGTGGTCATTAATTCAGCATTGCGTACACACTAATCTTCATGCCGTATGCAAAACGTATCACTAATCGCGTATAGCTGTTTATGACTCACAATTAATCATTTCTGTCAGAACTTTTAAGTAAATGTGTTGTTTACTGGCTGGCATTTGAAAGTTTTAATTTGATTTCCAACTTCATTTCAAACCAAAAAGAAGCTTAAACTTTGATTATTCATTATAGTTTATCTTGTCTTAAATGCTTCATAGTGAGTAGCATGACTGTTTTAGGTTAACATATCTATATATTAAGAATTTAAAGATGTAGATAAAATACGTATGCTGTCGAACCCTCATTCATGCGAAGATCAATATAGTTGTCACTTTTACATTCGTTTGTCTTATGTCTTACCACGCCCTTAATTGACACCAATTTTAACATATTTCACTTTTCCTCTGTTATTAATCCTTCGGTGTTCTGAAATATATTTCAGTTGTGTGTACCACATGAAGATAACGTGCTCTCTCTCTCTCTCTCTCTCTCTCTCTCTCTCTCTCTCTCTCTCTCTCTCTCTCTCTCACACACACACACACGTACGTACGTACGTACATACATACATACATACATACATACATACATACATACATACATACATACATACATACATACATACATACATACATACATACATACATACATACATACATACATACATACATACATACATACATACATACATACATATATATATATATATATATATATATATATATATATATATATATATATATATATATATATATATATATATATATATATATAATGTCAAGTGCCAAATTTTTCGTCAGTGACATTTAGTAATTAATTCGTAGGCTAGCCGACAATCAACTGTCTTGGACTAGAGTTGAACGGAAAGAATGTTTTCTTAACATGGTCAGGCTTGGTACAATAATTAAAGTGAAAACTGACTGAGTGTTTGACACGTAAAATTATGGGATTACTCACGTAGAGCTTTCAAAAATGATTAAGACAAACGATAAGGTGACATTTCGATCCTAAGTGGCATTTTGGCATCTGGACAGACGGTTTCCATAAGGTCAGTAAGAATAGCCTTTATTCCGATTGGGCAAATGCATAGGAAAAGGGGGTGTGTCAGACTCCAGAATCGGGGAAATATATAGTTCGTATCAAACGATGTTAGTCAGTCTAGGAAGGCGTCTGCAAGAGACGGTCAGATTGATTCCAACACAGGAGAAGACTCCGTACGTCTTTGAAAGAAAGACGTTCGTAAATTAATTGTGGTTCCAGGGAACTGAATGTGGAACGTTTGTAAGACGCCAGAAACACAAAGGAAAAATAGTTTACTTTGGCAAGAGTGAGAATCAGCGAGAAGTCAAAGGCAATAGTTTATTTTGGGCAAGAGTGAGAATCAGCGAGAAGTCAAAAGGAAAGAAATAAGAAGTCAGAGTGTGGAACAAGTTCAATCAAAGGGCAAGCTGAAGACGGACGCACGCAGGGAAAAGAAAGAAAACCAGTCGACGGAAAAGGTCATGTTGAATCATTCAACAGTCCAACGTTAAATGAACATTCGATTCCTTGATGAAATTTACTCTCAGTATTAATGGCTAACTTCATTTATTTTCATTAATGTTTGAATTCTTATGAATGTATCCAGTATTTTAAAGCTTCGGCATTTGTATTTTTTCTGAACTAAGTGTATGCAGAAAGAGAGAAAGTGTAATTCACAGTGTCATTCTTTTCTTAATTGTATTTTTAATTAAATTCATATTTTATCTTTACGGGGGCTCGTGTATTGTCTTGTTCAAAGTACCATCTCAGATTGCTATACTCACTGACCGGGCAAATCACACCGTAGCGATCATCTCCTAGATAACGCCAATTAGTGGGAGGCGGTCATCAAGCGTTATTTCCAAGTTGCGCAATACCTCTGACCAGGCCTTGTACAATATTGTCTTAATAACACCTTGATCACCCGCCAGCGCAGCCACGTTACATATATATATATATATATATATATATATATATATATATATATATATATATATATATATATATATATATATATATACACACACACACACGCACACACAGACTCACAAAAAACATGGTCTTATCGTCTTAAAATCAGTAATAGGAAATATTGAGAATTAAGTTAGTAAAGTTCGATATTTAATTTAAACACAGGTCCTATTATTTTAATAAATAATTTTGCGATTATAGTGCTCTACCTGACCTCCGGTATAAATTAACATTTTGTTTTAAAAAGCGTTTAGCTAATCAAAAAAAAATTCTGAAAGGTCCAAATTGTTTCCAAGATAAAGTCGTTATAATAATAAGGTCTGCTACTAAAATTATAATAAAGAACATGGAAAACTCACTGTTATTTGACACAAACGAAGATAAATATATTTACCTCTATTAATAATGATGCTAATATTTAACACATCTCAAATAAAAAAAGTATTAGCTATGAATTAGTTCTACATACTTAAACAAAATCAATGATTCAGGTCAGGTAAGAAATTAACTAGATTTGGACAAGGCTATAAATTTACAATTATGCATAACCCGCAGTACAGACTGAAATATAACGTAAATCTAAACCATAGGTATCAGACAATATCAATATACATAAGTATATGTATATATATATATATATATATATATATATATATATATATATATATATATATATATATATATATATATATATATATATATATAGTAACACGACGCAATGCAATTCAGATACAGAGAAAATGTTTATCGGATAATATTTATCATGATATGCCATGAACACAACCCAAAAGAACGATAAATCCTGCTAAAACACCGGCTCGTCGTGGAATGGTGTAAGACGCTCAAGTTAATCCTCACAACGTAACACGTAGCAGCCTACCGCAGCCAAAACCAAACCATCATAGACATCCTAATCCTAGCGAAGTTAACGCTAATTCCAAGCAAAGAAAATGTTTGTTCATCATGAGCTTGTGGCGTTAAATAGTGTCAACAAATAATTAAGAAAACAAAAACTTCTCTCGCACACGACTATCAGATAAATAGTCTAATAAAAACATAGATAATAGTGAATATAACTGATATTATCACATATAAGATTTCCATCCTTCAGAGAAACCGAAAAGCTAACAAAAGAATTGGTTTCCACATATTTGACTAAATTCGAAAGAAAGGAAATAGAAAAACAGTAGGAGAACAACTCTCCTAACTCCCGTATTACGTACTTACATTAAGTGACATACTGACTGCAGTTACGCACACCTGAGTTCCGAAACCAGTAATATAAGAAATCTTGCTGCAGGTTACTTATTTCAAGTAGGCTAAAACCAAACTACTTAAATATAAAAAAGTACTCATAAACGGGCACCCACACGCAAATAAAGTAAAGTTATTACCTGTTTAGAGCCCATTATTTGGAACTTCAGCTATTGGTTTAATTAGTTCATTATCCATTTACTTACGTATCATTTGCAGTTGTTGTTGGTATTTATATTGATATTTCTATTATTATTATTATTATGGCATAATCACTTTATATTCCGAAAGTGACGGTATTATTGCTTCTCTTTCTGTAGGTCAAAACCAATTAGGTTCACCATCCAACATTTTGGAAACAAATACTTCTGATACATACAAAATTATGCAAAGTTTTGCGAACTGAAAGTTTTCGTTTGAATGTATTGTTTGTTATTTCTGTTGCAACTGTTTGTAATGTTTTTTTGGCCAAAAACTCGGTGTAAAGTTGAAGAGCTCTGGCCAGTAAAGTGAATCTAGACTACTAGTTTTGCACTGCCATGTGCCATCTTTATTTATTAGTATCTAAGTCAGTCCCTTACACCTGCGATCCCTTGCCTTGGAGTAGGCTTTCTTGTAAACAAAGTCATCAAGGGAGCTGTGCTTGAATGTCGTCCCATATGGAGCAGAATCATCTCCATTCGTCTGAAAGCATTTCCCTTTGAGATCATAATTATCTAAGTCTATGATCCAACTACCGATCAGGATGATGACGAAATGAGGAGTTGTACAACACACTGCAGGGTATTTTAAACATGGTCAGTAACAACGACATCCTCATCATCCAACGAGACTGGAATTGCAAAGTTGGCAAAGACGCTTTAAAGAACTGGGATGATCATTGTGGACCTTCATGCAAGGAGCTTACCAATGAAAGAGAGAAACGGTTGCTCGAGTTTGCAAGCTACAAAAACTTGGTACTAGCCAACAACCTGGGACAAAATAGAGCTTCACGATGCTGGACATGGCAAGCACAAAACGGAAACCATAATAACCAGATCGACTACATACTGGTTCTAAGCCGTTACCGATCTGGCATCAATAGAGCAAACACAAGGACGTTCCCAGGTGCTGATCTTGTGAGTGAGCACGACCTCGTGATTATGAACTTCCGAATGAGGCTGAATAAAATTAACGAGCCAAAGAAGATCAGACTCACATTCAACCTTGAACAACCGAAGGACCCTGCAAGTCATTCCAAGCCACAATTGGAGGAACATGTGCTCCACTCCTTGTGATGGATGTTGATGTCCAAGTGATGACAGACAGTTTCCAAGAATATCATTATCCTCCATCGCCCAAAGGAAAAACACATGGGTTACAGAAGAGATTCTGAATTTGTGTGATGCCCGAAGAGACCTCAAAAGCACTTGACGCACAACAGTGGCAATGGAGTACAGAGAAATAAACAAAAATATCCTAGAGAGAAACAAACTTGAAGAAAGCAAATGATTGGAAAAAAGTGCATAGATCTAAAGAGAAGTCTGATAAAGAATAATAGCAAAACGGCATTCCAAATTGTGAAAGACCTCACCAGACAGAAGCATCTAAGGGTCAGTACTATTCAAGACGCAAATGGAAAATGCCTCACAGAAGCAAGTGACATTGCAGAAAGATGGACTGAGTATTGTAAAGAACTCTACAACCATCAGTCTTCTGGAGACCCAGAGGTGCTTGAAGTTCCAAACTCCACAAATGATGATGACTTCCCCATTATCAAAGAAGAAGTGGAGTCAGCAACAAGAACTAGGGGAGTATCAGTGATAGAGCTTTTAACAAAAAACCTGCAACAAGATCTGGCAGACAGGTGAATGACCAACACAGTCGATCTAGTCAGTTACGATAACACTACCCCAAACAGGCAATCTTCAGATGTGCTAAAATTACAGAACAATGAGTTTGATCAGCCATGCTAGTAAGGTAATGCTGAAGATCATCTTGAACAGACACAAGCAGAAGTAATAATCGCTGAAGAAGAGGGAGGGTTCAGAAATGGAAGAAGCACAGCAGAAAAAATATTCAATTTCAGGGTTCTGTGTGAAAAGTACTCGCAACATAAACAAGACATCTATCATGTGTTCATAGATTTCAAAAAGGCCTTTGACAGAGTGTGTCATGAAGCATTGTGAACCACAATGAAGAAGTACAACATGGGTACAAAGTTGACCAATACCATCAAGCAGCTGTAAACCAAGACTACCAGTGTTGTAATTGTTCAAGTTTCTGTGGGGGACTGGTTCCAGACAACAGTTGGAGTACGTCACGGCTGTCTCCTGTCAGCCATCTGTTTCAACTTCAACTTTGAGCGCATCATGAGTGAAGCCCTGGAAAACCAATGTGGGGCGATCAGCATTGGAGGGCGTAACATCACAAGCCTCCGCTTTGCAGACCATATTGATGGGCTGGCAGGCAGTGAAGACGAACTTGCCACCTTAGTGGAAAAAACCTGGATGAAACATCTTCCATTTAACATGTCGATAAGTGCTGAGAAGACAAAGCTGATGACAAACAGTGGCAAACAAATCTCAGCCAAGATTGAAGTCAGAGGAAAGGAAAAAAGAAACAGTGAGCCAGTTCAAATATACTGGTTCCATGTTCACCGAAGTGGGATCAAGAGCAGAAGTTTTGTCACGAGGAGCACAAATTAAGGCAGATATGTCAAGCTAATACCCATCTGGAGAGACAAGAATAAATGTCTGAAAACTAAAATCAGACTATTGAGAGCACTAGTCATCTCAGTCTTGTTGTATTCATAAGAGGTTCGGACCCTGTCAGCAGAATTACAACGAATAATCCAGGCATTTGAAATGAGATGCTACAGAACCATCCTTGGCATCTCTTATATGGGTTACATCACAAATGATGTTGTAGTTAGAGTAGGGTTTAACGCCATTTTTCAGCACAATATAGGCTATACATGGTGGCCAGTATTAATGATGGAGGGAGAACCCTGGAAAACACCAGAAAGAACCACCGACCCACGAGAAGTTACTGGCAAGCTTTCTCACATACCCACATTGACCAAATCCGAGACTTGAACCAACGCAGACAAAGGTGAGATGGCAGTGATTCGTAACGAATAGCGCTTTAGACCACTCACAAATAAAAAAGTGCGTAACACCATCAGGCACAAAGTAGACCAATATGAAGACCACCTTCAAAAAGAGAAAGCTGCAATGGTAAGGTCGTGTCACTAGAGCCAACAGTCTATCCACAACAGTATTGCAGGACATCGTCTAGGGTGGCAGGAGAAGACGTAGACAGATAAAAAGTGGACTGACAACATCACAGAATGGACCAGGAAAAGTTTTGCGGAGACAGGTGCATTGTCACATGATTGAGACAAGTGGAGGTAAATGGTCAGATGTTCAGCAGCACAGTGCCTCCACAACCACACTAGGTCAAGGGACTAGTGATGATGATGATTTAAATATCATGGCTTGGAGAGAGCATCACGTCTTCTGTGAAAGACCAGTAAGCAAAGTATGTCAGACACCATAGAAATTCTTACGAAGAAAACAAGCAATAAGGGCTACAGTTGTCCGCATAAGAAGATGACAGAAAGCACTGAGTGCTGAACGCTGAGTGTTGGCATTTCATAATTAAAAGAGTCGTCATTATTGATCTTCCTAGCGGCAATAGGTCGGACAATCGCATTGTTAGGTCAAGCTGAAAAATATTAGAAGACAGCTCATTGTCGTGTGCACGAAATAAATGTCAATTTTTGAAAACAATAGACATTCAGCTCTGTGTTGAAGTCAGAGAACACACATGTCATCAACCGGCGTTGTAACATATTTACTTGTATACTAATTAGAAATAAGTCTTATTCGCCAAGTCGCGGCTACTGGTTTTCGTTTCTTTTAATGAAGCTGCGCAAAGTCTTGTGTTATATTGTGTATTACGACGTTATCCTCTGTTTCGTTTTGTTGTATCAGATCCAGAATGTCTAATTAGAGACACATATTCATTATATAATGGCAGCCAGGAATAATTAGTCCATGCATAATAAATTACGATGCAAATAGCTTGGTGAAATGAAAATGTCAGACTCCAGCGTAGTATTGCATGGTAATATTGATACTAGAGTTTCTGGGGCTGGCATTGAACTAAAGAAAATGAATGCGCACATATTCATATTTAAATGACATCGCGGTATCATTCCAGATGGAGCAAACAATTGCTTAGAAATTATCGAACAGTCACTCGGCAAGAAAGTTGCAAAACAGTTGATATTACTAACGCTACCAAATTTTAAAAGCAACCAGCAGGATCTAGCTCCAAAACGGTTATCACAGTTTCTCGGTTGGTTTTGTTAATAAACATTATAAGGCTTCGTATAAACCTCCTGGCTGAATTTCATTTTATTTTAATGGTTGACTAATCTCTTTTACATTGTATGCTTAGCCAATGTACCCTACACTAGCTATCAATTCGATAAAGAATCAAACACAAAATTTGTTCTCTGTGCTCTATTTCGATGACAGACTCCAGTCCAACATACCTATCCAGCCTCACCCATGTGTATACACCAGCTAGATCCTTACGCTCTTCTTCTGATAATCGTATACTCATTGTTCCCAAGGTGAAAACAATGTCATATGGACAACGTTCGTTTGCATACCAGGGCGCGGCGACGTGGAACGAATTGCCTATTGAAATTAGACACAAGGACACAGTGGTCCCTTTTAAGAGTGCTCTCAAGACTCACCTGTTTCGACTTCAGGGACAAACTTAGCGACCTAATCATGTTTTGTATCTTATATATTTTTAGCATGAGCATGTTTTTATGTTTTCCAATTTCATTGTTTTTGTCATTTGTTGTTCTGTAGTGTAGTAATATCATTATTGATGGTGTTAAGCGCTTAGAGCTTTTAAAGATTAGGCGCTATACAAAGTCCTCATTATTATTATTATTATTATTATTATTATTATTATTATTATTATTATTACATGGGACACGCTATTGGTGTTTGCATGTCTATTATTTTCATGTATTTTCATATATTGCTATCTGCATCTGATATGGGAACACGCAACGACTCTGTGTAAGTATACGTCATAAATGGTTTACGTCTCATACGGAAGAAGTTATCAAATATATATATATATATATATATATATGTATATATATATATATATATATATATATATATATATATATATATATATATATATATATATATATATATATATATATATATATTGTTACACGCACAGGGGTATTCACTTGACCGAGCGGTGTCAAAACCCTGGCGCGAGTCACGCTGGAAGTCATAAGTTTTCCCCAAATTTCCAAAGACTTCCATACAACTTGAGTTGTAAAATGGAAAGAAAGACGTGTCTGCTATAACTAATAATCTTTGCTCTAATCAAATGGCGACCCAGAGGAGACAACTTGCCCAAACGTCTATTAACTGCACCTTTGCATGGTTTTTATTTATTATCATCCGTTTTCCGTACCGATGCCCGTCATGCCATAGAAATTCCACTAGTATTCCCTTACTAACTGGGAAATATTTAACTGCGCAACCCTAGGCCAGTCAATCCACAGAATTTCCGGCGTATCACGCTCATATACATACGCCCATTTTCCACTATGGCCACAGAAACGGTACCTACCAAGTTCCAACTTATTGATTCCATTATATTCCCCCCATAAATACTGCCATTTCAATCACATCACTTTTATACACCGCGGAATTTTAATATGGACTATGTTACAAAAAGGGACAGTCATTCGGCTTGTACCCAAATTCACTACTAACGACCCAAGCATGGTTCAAATTCACTAACACTTACTCCAAATTTATTACATTACCCCCGCCTTTAAAAGATCACTCGTCCACGAGTGGCACAAACGTCACATTTCTGTGGTCTAAATCACAATTTGATGTATTTTTTTTTTTATTTTTATTTTTTTTTCTAAATTCAACCCCACACCCGATAAACGATTAACAATATGATTATATACAACAACAAAACCTATACAAAGTTTAATTAAGTTGAATCCAACATGAAATAATGTTTCAACCACTTAGTCGGGTTCAAACTCCCTCACGAACTCCTCTAAATTGACTTCTCTAAGCATAGGTCTCTAACAACAGACATCAAATGCAACCATAACCATTCCTCTTTACATTAAAACTCTGGTCTGGAGATTGCATTTCCACCAGGACACACTTTCTCCCAATAGACCTTGATACACCTGTACACATCACGAGGTTAGAGACTGCGTTCTTCAGAGACACCTTCTCTTACTAACCTCCAACAAGTCAACCATGACTTCAATGCCCAAATATTTTTCAACTCAGTCTGTGCCAGACGATCCTATTTTTTTTCACTGTTAATTCACTACAAATTCCACACCAGTTGTGACCTAAAACCCTAAGAAAACCTATTCCCAAACGCTAAAGTTTGGAACACTATCACATAACGATTCAACTATAATTGCGGTGTGCACCACCATTTCTTTATGCTGCTAAATAATTAACACGTGCTTTGAATTGTCCTTCACAATTTTCCAAATTGACACCATTCCATTCATGCAGACAAGTCGAACTAAGCATGATGAAAACCTCGCTGGACCATATATGATCATGAAGATGCGTGTAGACGATCTTTTCCTTCTTTCTTAATGTACTCTGTATAAATCAATTCTCATCTGGCAAGTCGCTAACAGTTCAATGACAAACAAAATACAGGATCCGTCCTGTACTCCCCACGAGGTTAGAGAATGCGTTCTTCAAATGAACCACGTCCTCTTAAGAACCTCAAAAATAAGTCAACCATGACTTCAACGCCCAACTGGCGCAACCATATTGTCAAACAGAACGCTAGACTTGACACTGCCTTTTCAATCATCTTTTCACCACTGAGCCGTACCCTACAGCAACACAAAAATAAAAAAAGAAGCAAAACACAGTCCAACAACGTCCAGACAACCATACATAATACCCTTTTTCTCCTTAAATTTGTTTCACTCCAAGCACAACTCAAACCACTAGACCTAATTTACCACCTGGTTTCATGCAGCAACCAACTTATAACACCACATGATTACAAATTTATCCAACTAATACATACAACAATAAAACACGAAGCAAGACCGACATCTGTCGTCACAGAATTTGAAAATATAAAACAAATAATTACACAAATAATCACACTATTTACATAGCCTTTGGGCGCATTCTGATTTAATTGTAACTGCGCGGCTTTTGATAGTCACCCGTTGACAATATGTCTCAACCCATCCATGTAATAATTACGGGGGAAAAATTATTACCCACCCATATAAAACTTTTATTTGCCGCTTCTACCGGTGTATGACGCTTATATCAAATTTATGTATGTTGTTCTTATTGTTCTTATAGCTGTTGTTGTTGTCGCTGATGTTCTAAAATCCAAAATCCTCAATTAAACACAACACGGGGGGGGGGGTGTTGTCAAACCCATTCATTAGCGGTACCAATCAGTTCGTACAAGAACAAAACAATTACAGCCATTTCATCATTCAAGCATGTTACAATTTCGTGGCCAATGATTGTCGTCCACATTTTAGCAATTCCAGCCTATTAAAAGAACAAAAAGTATCACTTGGCCCTGTTTTAACCCCCACGTGTCGAGAAGGAATGGAAAATGCGTGTCAACTCTCCCACGTTTTTTTTTCTCTCTCCTAGATCTCGCAATCTGCGCGCCCTACTACATATACAATTCTTGTATCACCACTGTACTATATCCCGGATGAAATATTCCGTCCTGACCGAACATAAGTACTCCTCTTAAAGCTCCTTCTCAGCAGCAAATGTTTATATCTACTCTCGCCTTTACTAAATGTCGCGAAATCACAATAACGAAATGAAAGGCGCACTATCCATAACATTTCTTTCCTCTTCTTTCCAAATGCGAAGCAATAGTCTGTTTCACACCTTATATCTACTCTCGCCTTTACTAAATGTCGCGAAATCACAATAACGAAATGAAAGGCGCACTATCCATAACATTTCTTTCCTCTTTCCTCTCCTTTCCAAATGCGAAACAATATTCTGTTTCACACATAATAAAACCGAACGAATTTCAACCCATGACAGAACTATTCACACATATCCCAAACGCTGCCACCAGAAATTTCTTGTTACACGCACAGGGGTATTCACTTGACCGAGCGGTGTCAAAACCCTGGCGCGAGTCACGCTGGAAGTCATAAGTTTTCCCCAAATTTCCAAAGACTTCCATACAACTTGAGTTGTAAAATGGAAAGAAAGACGTGTCTGCTATAACTAATAATCTTTGCTCTAATCAATTGGCGACCCAGAGGAGACAACTTGCCCAAACGTCCATTAACTGCACCTTTGCATGGTTTTTATTCATTATCATCCGTTTTCCGTACCGATAACTTGTCATGCCATAGAAATTACACCAGTATTCCCTTACTAACTGGGAAATATTTAACTGCGCGACCCTAGGCCAGTCAATCCACAGAATTTCCGGCGTATCACGCTCATATACATACGCCCATTTTCCACTATGGCCACATAAACGGTACCTATCAAGTTCCAACTTATTGATTCCATTCTATAATTTACTGATTTCCAACCATAAATGCTGCCTTTTCAATCACAATACTTGTATACACCGCTGACTTTTAATATGGACTATGTTACTGAAAGGGACAGTCATTCGGCTTGTGCCTAAAATCACTACTAACGAACCCAGCATGGTTCAAATTCACTACACTCCTCTCTGTGATGTTTGCTCCTACTAACTGGCTAACTATTTCGGGCTAGTACGTCCAAATTTATTACAATATATATATATATATATATATATATATATATATATATATATATATATATATATATATATATATATATATATATATATATATATATATATATATATATATATATATATATATATATATATATATATATATATATATATATATATATATATATATATATATATATATGTTATTATTATTTTTGCCTGGCATGTTCGTTAGAGTTGGCGCAATCTCTGGTGTGCTCACGTAGAAGCTTTTTATTAGAATTTTTGTGGAGAAACTGTCTGCAATAGTATGTAATGTGCTTATGATCGTTTTCTCGGCCATTCACCAAACCTGAGAAATTGTTGAACCAGCAGTAATGGCCATCCTGGTGTATACGTAGAGCATGTCATTTTCGCATTCAGATGCCGCTAAAGAAATATGTTGCAGATACATATTTGCGTTGTCTCTAAGAACCAAATATATTACTGAAATGTTATTTAGTTTCTCATATTTTCATATACCATTTAGATGGATAATAATAATAATAATAATAATAATAATAATAATAATAATCCCCCATAACATTCAGCCTATCTTGATACGCAATATAGTTGCTTACTTGATTTTGATTTTTTTTTATTGTCACAGGATACAATGCAGATAACAGAACCCACACTAAACATTTGTTGTCGTTATCTTTTACGCTTGCTTTACGTACTATGCGGGTAGCTCCAAATATGATTGACCACGCATTATATTGTATTTTGGCTTGTTAAGTCATCAATCTCGTTTCTGCATGAGCTAAAACCATTGTTGAGAGTATGTGTTTCCTTGTCAATGAGCTTAACGGCTTAGAAATAATTTCAGTTATGGGTTCAGTGTCGTCCATCTTTGCAAGCACAATGAAAATAACAACATAGAAATTGATACAAGAGGCAAACACTGTTCACTGACAAAATCTTTTTATATTTTGTTTTTCTTAAACAAAATAGGCCACATGTTTCTCTAACTTCACTAGAGCAGCCATCAAAATAGTTTTCTTAATACACACCACGCTTTGACGCGTAAACAGCTTGCTGTTTAAGCAGAAACACACGTTGTCATATCACTGCATCTGACCTCGTTATCTCTCTGTATTCAAACTTCACTTTTTTCCAGCCATGTATCTTGAATTTGCTGTATTTCATTAAGACTCACTGAAATTTCGTATCAGGATCTGAAATGTTTCTTGTGTATTCGAACAATTTTTTTGTACCATCCATATTCAATGTAAACGTATGTAATATAAACAAAGTATATAACATAACATAATATATCACATTCTTTTCACATGAAAACAATGCCGTGACTCATCGGGACTACGATGAATGCAGCTACTTACATGATGTTTACAGTTTATTAATACCAGCCGCAGAGATAAATTACATACTATTACATCATAAAAGATATTAGTTATTAAAGCTTGTCCCATGAAAAATTACGCAATTTTACGAAATTAATTGCATCTATTTACGATATATATATATATATATATATATATATATATATATATATATATATATATATATATATATATATATATCTTTTAATAAAAGAAAATGTTATACATCTCGTGTTATATCATTGATACAGCGTACATACTATATATATAGCATGTATACAGACACATATGGGGTGGGGTGAGAGAGATATGCGTTTAATGTTGTGTTTAGATCATTTGAGAGTAGTCATTTGTTAGGATTATTCATTGCAAAGGAATTCCGAACAATATTATTATGATACGTACATTCTAGGATCTGCAAGTCATTCGGAACATTCGATTATTTTGGATTCGAATAGAACGTTTGAGGACTATTTTGAATTCAATTCATAATACCAAACGTTTCTCCAACATTTTCATTTCATAACTTTGATATTTAAATAATTTGTTACATTTTACAAAACTTTCTGGTTTTGCTTCTTTCTAGTACTATTTATGACCGTAGATTCGTAACAATACAACAAGTGCACACAAAGAGATGTAAGAATCAAAATTAATAAATTGGAGGGGAGTTGGATACACTGGATTTCTCTTTTTGATAAATGGATGTGTTGATCTATATTTTGAAAACACGTTTGATCTTAATAATCTTTCTTCGTTTTTGTTGCATTTGCAGAATAATCATTTTGTCGATTCTTTACTTATTTCTTTATTACCTAGTTATAAGGTATTTGCCCTAGTAATTTCTGGAATAAATTATCGAATTTAATGTGTGTGCGTGTGTGTATGTATGTGTGTGAGTTGGAAATTTCAAACGTACCGTTGACAGTTTTTCATTCATACCGCTACGATGTATGTAGTGTAGCAGTTTATAGTGATGTCTAGCACTGGGACATCTAGACCGACAAATCCGTCACCCCCACGTGCAGATGTTGATTATCGGGTTAGGGACTGATGTCACCTATTCATTGAAAGCTGCAATTATTGGCAGCCACTTTTGTCTGCAAACATCGGTATAACTTTTATACATTTCCCAGTATTTCTCGTGGCTGTGGAGCGACCGTCGGCTGAAGGGTTCCTTTGGTGACATGTACATTATATTTCCGGAGCAAATTCTATGGTTGGTGTCTTGCAAATCCATGTGGAATAGCAAAACCATCTGTCATGTGGCCATTTTAAATTTGGCGCTAGAAATGGATGTTACTAATTACCGTTATGTACCTAAAATGTACGCATGATTGTTCCGGAATGATGTGCATGAAGAACAATTAAACATTTTCATGAACAGGTGACATAAAACCCACATATCGTCCATCAGTATTAACTCAGGTGTGGCGAGTTGATTTATCAGATTATGAGGCATCATGCAGCAGACTTGTAGTATCATGTCCCACCTGGCCACATTATCCTGACACCAGTGCGATCAGTCCTAATAATAACCTCTTAATGCTGAGCGCCTAGCGGGGTAGCTCTTTGTACCTTTTTTTTAAATAAGTCTTTGGTATGACTCGGCTGGGGTTCGAACCCGCAACCTTCGGCATCATAGGAGGACGTTCTAACAACTAGGCCATATCAGCGGTTACATAATGCAGTTATGTTAACAAATGGAGACAAGTAAGAAGAAGCTGTCCACCACATTTTTTCAAATGATTGCTACATGGAGTAAATGCAAATAATATATTATGCCAATATAAAGTCTAGATTGTTTGGTTATTTGATGTAAATCAGTTACTTTACAGTTTACTTCGCTATTTCCTAACGTTGTTATACGACTAAACGATAGACTTAAATATATATTTTTAAACCAAATAATAAAGATAGAGCTAATGGATATTTTTAAACCAAATATTAAAGATCGATCTAAGTACATACTTTAAAACCAAATAATAAAAACTCTCTGAACTAGTACAGAAACTGAAATTAAGTTTGCCCTTTCACGATCACCATTATGATATTTTTTGTCCGATTCCAGGATGTTAATTTTAGTTTGTAGAGAAAATGTTCATGACTTATATGACATGCGCCTCGCTAACTGTTGTAATTATTATTATAATCACTAAGGTATTACAAAGCACATTTGAACCCATTTGACTTTTAACATCAGACAGAAAATACAATCTGACAGATCCACTTGTTTATACAGTATTTACTTTGCACCAACAAATTTCAAAGTAACTAAGGGGGTCTCACCTCTTTCTGCGTGGGTTCGAGTCTGGTGCTGGACAAATGATGGTATGTAGTAATATAACCTGCCAGTAACTTCCCGTGGGTCAGTGATTATTCCTGTGGTCTCCAGGGTACCACCACGGCCAAATAAACTGGATGCCATACAAAGCCTATCACGTACGTAAATAAAAGCGTTAAGCCCCACAAAATCAAACAAATTTAATGTCCCTTACATGCCCTTGTATAAGTACGTTTCCATCTAAATCATGCATGCACCCTTATGTCATTGCACAATGTAATTGCAGATCCAAATCAATGCCGTTTATTAGGAGTAATCAGTAAAACAAACAACAAAGAGCCAGATCTGTCGATTCATTGTGCAATGGTGGATCAGGGTATATGTTCAGGTTCATGTATACGGTTCATTTAAATACGAGGGTGAAAACATGAAATATACACGTATTTATATAGGCCATTTCCAGAAAGTTTGTAATATGCCCTCCCCCTCTTTTTGATGGATTACAATGTACTCTTTAAATTTGAACCATTGGTGAGTGTTGCGTTTTCTTTGATTGGTTTCTTATTCATAAATGCATTTGTTGCATGTTTTTAATATGATTGCAAAAGCTCTTAGAAATAGCCACAAGCGCTTTTAGACGATTGTTACAGCTTCAGCTGTTTATCAAGAAAACTATGTTGAAAACGAATCACGAAGACTTGATTATACCATATGATATTAATAATCCCTAGAAGTGCTGCATTACGACATGCAACTAATTACAAACTTTCTTGTTTCTTAACAACAGACTACACCACGCTTGCTGTGAAAAACAGATTAAAGGAAACGCAAGGATATCAAACCCAATGTCATGCCGTATCTCCATTTTTAAATTTCTTCACGAGATGCGATGTATCTACCAGATATAAGTCTGCTCCATCTTAATAGGGTGATCAAACCGGGAACTATTTTATCTGAATTATGCATGTCTGTCTTTAGTGTTATGCTGACTTGAACAATGCTACTGACATAAAAGTCAAATAGATTCACTGAGTGATGACAGTATCTAAAATTCAGTTTTAGATGTGGAATGAATGCACCCAGTGAACGGGGTAATGGACAAATACAACTATTCATCAAGCCAATTAATCCAAGTTTGATGCGCAGTATAAAACGTGCCACTGTTTAATGAAGTTAAAACGTTTTGGTATGGAATGTATCAAATGTCATACTGTCCTGGAATGAGAATAGATACATTCGATACCTGTGATGCGATTTGTATTTTTAACGTAGCTTTTATAATTTTCGGTTATATCGGTACGATATCTGCAATGTGGCAAGTTATAATGATGTCTGGCACTGACGCATGCTGCTACAGGAATGAAGCATCATGACTCGCCCAGTCACATTATCCTGGCACCATGCTGACCAGTCCTAAAACTAACCACTTAATGCTGTTCACCAAGCGAGGCAGCTGATATTACCATTTGTATAAATCTTTGGCATAACTCGGCCGGGGTTCCAACCCTCAACCTCTCTAATCCGAGATGGAATGCTCTAACGGAGCGGTCACATTCGATAGTTCATTGCAATGAATAACCAGTTATCTTTTTATCTCATTTTATATGCAGAACACATCTACACAAAAATCTGCATCTGTCTATGAAGGTATTTTTATATTCACAATCCGATGAGTAAGCATAATAGGTTCAATCTGCATGTATTATCATCATATTAACAGATTTGAAAGCATACTGTTAAAGAAATATATTTGCGTCTTCTCCCCCAGAGGGGAGATTTCACACAACTATACGATCACGTGCTGTTCTTGAGTCCGTTTGGAGTTACTTGAGTATACGTAAATACATGAGTACATAATTCACGAGAATTTACAAATGCCATATTAATAATTTGTGATCCATCTAATTAAAACCAATTTGCTATAATATCATAAAATGGACTGGACTAAGAGCCATAAAACCATCCATCACGTTGTCAGAACCTTTAACTTTCTCTTACTTATTTTATTTCAGTGGGACTTTTGTCATTTCTTGTCTTTGATTTAATACCGAGAAAACAAAATGTAATACAGATATATCGCACGAAAAAGGATATCCAGATGCACAGGTTTCAATACTGTACTCATAAACCTATTAATGAGTTCCTGAATAAGTGTTTCGAAAAATATGAGGTCAGTATAAAATATTGATAGATAATACTTCTGTTTAACTCATAGTTTATAAAAGACAAAATATTCTTATATGTGCGCGCTCCTTTTGTTAACACGGAATGGAATTATGTTGTTGAAGCATATTCCTGAAATATGAAGGAGTTTGTTGGGCAAATTAACATATATTATTAAGAGAACTTAAGCAAGGCGTGGCCAACATTAGAATTGCAAGCTTAAATATATTATCTTGAGAACTAAGTGCTGGTAGTCGCTAAAACTAGCTTGCGGGAATTATAAGGGAAGATAAGCTACTCCGACGTCATTCGAAATTAGCTGGAAACATGTTATTCTGGGAATTACAAGGAGGCTCAGTATAAGTCAGTGACTATCTACTCGATCGTTGTAATATTACGGCAAAGTAAGTGTACTTTAATTATTACAGTATATCACAGAATAGAAACCGACTGGATTTTGGATTAAATGAATAACTCAATCACAATGTGTGAAAGATGAAAATTTATGAACTTAATTAGTAAAGAAAAATATATGATGTATAAATACAATGATTCTCACACGCTCTGCACATGCGATCGATCCAATCACTCTATACAAACATTTACACATTGAAGAAAAAACCCAAAAATATTGTACCTATCTGATATACAAAAGTAGTAATATGGGGCACTCTAGCGTCAAGGGAAAATCCAGTCAAAAACAGCTTGGGCTAATCTAGCGTCAAGGGGAATTTAACATGGTGGGCCTATCTAGCGTCAAGGGGAATTTAACATGGGAACTATTTGGGCCTATCTAGCGTCAAGGGAAATTGAACATGGTGGGCCTATCTAGCGTCAAGGGAAATTGAACATGGTGGGCCTATCTAGCGTCAAGGGGAATTGAACATGGGAACTATTTGGGCCTATTTAGCCTCAAGGGACATGGAACATGGGGAATACGATTTGTATGGGTATAGGGAAACTGTCTAGGGACAAGGGAAAAAAAGGGTGGCAATGAAAGCTACTATCTTTTCGAGACTTATGAGTGGCCCTGAAAAGGGCCGTTAGGTGTAATGTTAACGTTGTCTTGTTAACACAGAGGACATCTCACAGATCTTCTTCTCTTCCTTAAACTTCTCCTTACTGTGGGTCCATAGAAGAGAACTCTCTTCAAGCAACCTTGTCTTTCCACATAGACTCTTCTCTTCCAATAGGCTGTCTCCGTCCTATGAATGACACTCCATGATGATCTGACATACATGGGTATGTCAGTCCTAAACAGCATACTTGACACAAGGGTTGACGATTCAACATTAGTCCACATCTTCTGATGAGAACAGGTGAATCGAATGCCGTGTACTGCGGTTATTTATAGGGGAAGAGCGGATTGAAACGGATTGAGTGTATCCACCAATCCAAACGTGCGCTACAAAAGTCAGACACAGCCATCCAATCGGAAGAGAGCAGTCTGTGACGTCACCTTTTCTATATAGAGGTACTAGCGCCTGTGCGCAGTCAATCGATTCAAGAGAGTTGTCAATCATGGCGGACCCTAAGAAGACAATGAATTGGAGTGAGACAGGAGTAGAGACAGCAAGTCATGGACCAACAGTGACTACTAAAGTCATGACAAATCTACATCCAGAAGAAGTGGATTTTAACTGGGATATTGTGGATTTTTTAACATCGCAAGAATTTATTCCGGAACCTTCGTTGCCTTCTGTATCTTCTTATGGACACGTCGATGATTTTAAGCAGAGACAAAAAGAAGCATTGGAGCGATTTTTACAACAACAGAAAGTAGAAGAACAAGCTTTTCTTATGCAACAGCAGGAAGAAGAAGAAGCAAGAAGAAAACACCAGGAAGAAACAGTAGCAGCAACGGAGAAGAATGAAGACCAAGGACAGAAAGAAAATAGTGAAAATCAAACGGTTACGACGGTACTTTTAGATATTTTAGCTGAGTTAAAGAGTCTGAAACAAATGTATCAGACTTCTTTATCACGACCGAAGAGAAAAAGACCTTCTCGAGCGAAACAACCCGATCTCTCTGTGACTACGTCTACCTTACCACCGTTAGTGATTTCTACCAAATCATTGACAGGAACCACCAGTCCCGAAGTAGGCCTTGGCCGTGGCAAAGGCTTAAGACAGCTCAAGAGGATTTCATCCCGTTTCTGAGTTTGTTTTGTTTTAAATACACAAAACACCAACGGTCCTTTTCAGGACCACTCCAATTATTTCGAAAAGAAATACTATGTCAATTGCCTATTTCAATGAAAACTCAAAAGTCCTTTATGTTTTTAAAAACCCATGATGTACGTGTGAGTGAATGAATGTGTGAGTGTAGGTAATTATACTATCAAATCAAAACCAAGAGACACTTACGTTTTTTCTCTTTAGTTTATTCTAGTACAAACGTCACAATTCAATATCACAACATAACATAACACAAGACCACTTTAAAAAAGTTCATAGGTTTTCTTCTGTTTCACTCTTTCTGTTTTTTCATTTTCTTTACTGTCACAGCTTTTTTTTCTTCCTCTTCACTTTCGTTTCGTCTTCTTTTCTTGTTTTTGTGAACGTGACGGGGATCTTCCTTGGAGGAGGGTACCTCTTTCTCCTCCTGTTCAGAATTTCTTTCCTCCTCCTCCTCCTCTTCCTCCGCCTCCTCCTCCTCCTGCTCCTGTTGTTTCTTAGGGCAGTTTGGAGACCAATGTCCTTTCTCTTTACAATAATAACAGGTATCTTGACTTTTGTCTCTATTGTAGCCTTTTTTATTTTTGTTACGATCTGAACATTCTGTAGCCCAATGTCCTTTCTTCTTACAGATATAGCAAGTATCTTGACTTTTATCTCGATAGGAGGGAGAGTAGGCTGTCGGCTGGTCTGACGAAAACTTTCGTATGACCCCACGTAAAGCTCTAATGAGAAGTTCCACTTGTGTAGGTTCTTCCATCGTTCTGGTCAATGTGAGAGTGAAAGGAATACTGAACCGTTAGACACTAACCCTTTATATATATATGCACGGATCGAACATGAATATATAGGGGTTATGGTCTTTAAAAGGTAGTCATTTGACTTTTTGCAGACAAGATGAAAAGGCCACATCATGCTGTGGAGAAAGGAAAAGATAGTAAGAGACAGAAACGTAATGTATCGCCTAGCACAGTAGCTGAAGTCTTGGCTCAAATTCATGCCAGTGATTTTGAAGATGACATGAGTGAGCCCGAATCCACACCCAGACAATCCACGTCCAAGCAAAGTGCACCACCCTTAGTAAACCCTGAAAATTACTATCACATTCGAGAGACAGAAAAGCGTTCCTCTCGAAAATTTAGAACAACGGCTTACACGTATACCGTAAAGTTTAAAGATTTCAAGGCCAATGTACCTTTGGAGAATACAGAAGGGTTCATTACTGAGGTGTGGGATTCTGTGTTAACTGCACTGAAACAGCAATGTCAAGCCAAAGAAGACGATCGCTTGAGACTTTCTATTCATCACGATAATTTGAAGTCTCCCGTTTGGATCGAGTTTACTAGCCCATCAGAATTAACACCTTCCAAAGTCATCGACAAAATTCAACATGTGCAACAATCCAACGACAAGTTTCACATTGACGATGGAAAAGCCACACTGTTTATGACCCACGTGTCTCTTCCCCAGGGGACAGGACGCAAAAAAGTATTATTGGTCGACAACCTTCGCAACACCAAACTAAGCCTCGTCCGAATTAACAATCCTCAAGACCAGATGTGTTTAGCCCGTGCTGTCGTCGTGGGACGAACGTATGCCAACAAGAACGACACGGCAGAATGGAAAAGAGCCTGGAAAACTATTCAACAATCGGACCGAGCCAAACAAAGAAGTGAAGCAGAACTCCTGTTACAGCAAGCGGGGATATCCAAAGACACTCCTTGTGGCATTCCAGAAATGCAAAAGTTGCAAGACGTCTTGGCTCCACGTTACACCTTGAAAGTACACCCTCAAGAAGTGCGTGGACCTCTTTTGTTTCGAGGCCACGATTTCAAAGACCGAAAATACATTCACGTCTATCATCACGATGGTCATTTTGATACCATTACCAGTATCACTGGATTCCTGGGATACAGTTACTACTGTGAAAAATGTGACTATGGTTATAACAATCGAGAACAACACAAGCATTGTGGATCAAAATGTGAGGGATGTTTGGCCTCACAACCTTGTCTGGACCAAGGACAAGAAAGAGTTCATTGTCCTGTGTGTCAGCGCACTTTTGTCAGTCCTACCTGTTACCAACAACATTTGAAGATGCAAGGTTCACAGCAGAAAAGTGCTTGTCAACTGCTGAGATTGTGCCCTACTTGTGGACAAGGCATACGTACTAGTAATGCCAAGTTTCACGTTTGTCGAGGGAAGAAACGATGTCACATTTGTCGCCAAATCGTGGACTTGGAGCACGAATGCTTCATTCAAAAATATCAACCCCAACCAAAAGATACCCAGAAGAAAGGGAATTTTATCTTTTTTGATTTCGAATGCATGCAAGAAACTGGTATTCACATTCCTAATTTCTGCGTAGCTCACCGTGCGTGTGAGCAGTGCATCCAAGAACCTATCTTTAGTCATTGCCCTTACTGCAGCAAGATTCCTGGAGGACGTGAAAAAATCTTTCGAGGGTCAAACACGCTAGCCGATTTTGCCCAATGGATCCTAAACCCCATAGACGAAACGTGGAGTCCAGAAGACATCGAACGTTACGGCAATTGTCATTGCCATGCCACGGTCATGGCTCACAATTTCTCGGGATACGATGGGCAATTTCTGCTTAGATACTATGCGGAACAAAGTACCGAACGGCCTCAAGTGACTTTGAACGGAGTCAAAATCATTTCTATGCAAGTAGGACAAGTACAGTTTAAAGATTCGATGTGTTACTTGGCCATGCCATTAAGTCGCATGCCTAAAACGTTTGGAATGACAGAAATGGCTAAAGGTTATTTTCCACACTTTTTTAATACCGAAGCCAATCAACATACCGTTCTACCCCATTTGCCTGAGGCTGACGACTACGACCCCGACAACATGCGCACCGAACAACGAGAAGCTTTCTATGCTTGGTACCAGACTCACGCCTCGGACCCCTTTGACTTTCAAGAAGAAATGTTAAAGTACTGTCGATCTGACGTGGACATTTTACGACGCTGTTGTGGAAAATTTCGAGAATTGTTCATGGAATACGGAGGGATCGATCCTTTGAAAGAAGCTTGTACCATTGCCAAAGCATGTTCTTTAGTGTACCGAAAACGCTTTATGCCTGAAAATACTCTAGCGGTCATCAGTCCTCAAACGACAAATTTTGTCAAACGTCAATACTCGGTCAAAGCCCTACGCTGGCTCCATTACTTGTGCGACAAGGAAGACAAATGGATCCAACACGCTCGCAACGGAGGAGGCGAAAAGACCATCGGAACGTATTCGGTAGATGGTTGGGACTTAGAAAACCCTCAGATTGTGTACGAGTTTAACGGATGTTTATTTCACGGATGTCCCCTATGCTACCCTCAACGAGACACCAAAAATCAGTTTTTACAACGAACCATGGAAGACTTGTACCAGACTACGTGTCAGCGACGTTTGAAGTTAGAACAGCAAGGATACCAGGTGGTGGAAATGTGGGAACACGAGTACGATCAGCGTTTGAAAACCGATCCCGAGTTTAAACGCATCGTAGAAAGTTACAAGTGGGTGGACCCCCTGAACCCTCGGGATAGTTTGTACGGAGGACGAACGAATGCTACCTGTTTACTGTACCAAGCGGACGAGGAGAAGGGAGAAGAAATCAAATACTTGGACGTGTGTTCGTTGTATCCGTACGTCTGCAAATATTGTCACTTTCCCGTAGGGCATCCAGAATTGATGACAGAACACATTGATTTGGACCACATTCGACAGTACGAAGGATTGATCAAGTGTAAAGTCTTACCACCCACAGACTTGTACCATCCCGTTTTACCTCACCATTGCCAAGGAAAACTGATGTTTCCTTTGTGTCGCACATGTGCCGAAACGTGCAACCAAGACCAACCTTGTCATCACACTCAGGAAGAACGTGCCTTGACAGGAACGTGGGTGAGCGTGGAATTGTTTAAAGCTCTGGACCTGGGATATCAACTGTTAGAAGTGTACGAAATTTACCACTTTCCCAAAACACAACAATACTGCAAGGGCGACGAGAGACAGAAAGGTATTTTTGCAGACTACGTGGATACCTTTTTAAAACTAAAACAAGAAGCTAGTGGCTATCCTTCCTGGTGTCACACTCCCGAAGACCAAAAGATATTCAAAGAAAAATATCGGGAGCAGGAAGGTATCACTTTAGACCACATCGAGAAAAACGAAGGAAGGCGGTCGTTTGCCAAAGTGATGCTCAATTGTTTGTGGGGTAAAATGGCACAACGTCCGTCTTTACCCAAGACGGAGTATTTGTCCGAACCGTCTCGCTACTTCCAGATGATTCACGACCCAACCAAAGTCATCAAACACGTGGACGTCATTCGTGAGGACTTGATCTTAGTCAATTACGAAGAAGAACTAGACTTTGTAGAAGCCGACAAATTTGGAAATGTCATCATTGCGGCTTACGTGACAGCCCACGCTCGCTTAAAATTGTACGAAGTGTTAGAACTGTTAGGAGATCGCGTGTTGTATTTTGACACAGACAGTTGCATCTACATTCACCGACCGAACCAGTGTAACCCTGTCATCGAAGGAGACCGTTTAGGAGCCTGGACCGATGAACATCCCGACGACAAGATTCTAAGTTTTGCAAGTGGCGGTCCTAAAAATTACGGCTACGAATACCGAGACCCCCAAGGAAAAATGCACACCGAATGTAAAGTGAAAGGATTGACTCTTAATTATCGCACCAGTCAAGTGGTGAACTTTGACGTACTACAAGATGCCTTGCAGTCGGGACAGGATGAAACGTTTCAAGTGACTACCCACGAACCGCACAAGATTGTCCGTTTACCCACACACCAAATTGTTAGCCGACCTTTGGAAAAAGTCTATCAAATCGTGTACCAAAAGAGAGTACGACTTCCCAATCACTTCACTCTACCGTACGGTCACGTCAAAATTGGGCAGCATATAAAAAGGAACATCGTCCACGATCAATAGTTCATTTATCACTCCAACGACCCAGCGAAAAGAAGATGAATCCATTTAAACAGACATCATTCAAATTTGGGAATTCTCAAGTGGAGTGCGATGCTAAACCTTGCGATTGTAGTGATGCCAGGCTCTGTGACGTTAGCGATTCAGCAGGATATCGTAGGAACTTTGCTATGACTACTACCCCTATATCTACCCTGGAAAGTGATGCTGTGCGTGTCAAACCTGAGGGATGCGAAAGCGGTGCGACACGTTATCGTGGACTCCTAGGAATTTCACCGTACCTGCATCGAACAGAAGTGAGGAGAGTCGAATATTCGTTCCCGACGAGTTTGCCTGAATACTGCCACTTTAAAAGTCGATTTCAAACCTTCAAAGATAAATGGCCAAAATATCTGCCTGGACCAACTCCTGAAGAATTAGCCAGAGCCGGATTTTTCTACTTGGGCGAAGGGGATAAAGTCAAGTGTTTCAGTTGTGGTGTATCCATTTACGAGTGGGAACATAAAGATTCCGCTTACCTGGAACATGCTCGATGGTCTCCGAATTGTCAATACCTACCTTTAGTGGGACCTAGTGATTGGAAGTGACACTACTACTCCATGTCGTGTAACACACCTAGACCAGTATATAAACCCTCTCTAAAACATTATATTCAAGGATTACCACACGAATTGCAAGAGAAGATCTACAAGGACGTTTGGCAGGGTCTTGCTAAAGAAAAATCGCAATGGGTGACTGTAGAACTTTTGTGTCGTGAAATTCACAAGAGGAAAGTGACAAAAATTAACCAACGTGTTAGATTTCTCTGGATCAAGGGTATTTTTTTGCTCTGTTACCAATTGACTACGTTCACCTCTGAAGATGCTTTGATCCTTCTTAACCGTTACCCTGAATGGCAGTGGGACGAAATTACACGTTATATTAATCACTTTCGCTTTTTCAGCAAATTTAATTCTATGTTTAATTCTGGGTTGAATCTACACTTGTAATCTTTGACCTAAAGAAGTATAAAAGAGAACGACCATGCCACAACCTTTATCATTGGTGATCCAACAGATTCCGTGGAAGGATATCAATGAGAAGATTCACACAGTGAAAGATTACGAACACTTATTACAAGAACTATACCCTATGAATTGGGGTCGACGTGTCGTGTGTGTTTTAGTGACTTGCTTTCTGGGATTTCGTTTACCTGCCGATTCCTTGTGGACACTTTACGAACACTACCTATCAAAAAAATAAGACAGTATGGTGGTTCCTTTAAATGTCCACGAGAGACTTATTCTGTTCAAAGCCTTACGCTTTCATCTGGATACGTCTCGACCTTTCCAAGAAAAAAAGATTCGTCAACTTTTACGTACGGAAGCAGTGTACGAAGATGTGTGTGTAGCTTGTGATTTACACCCTCATTGGACAGATGTACGTGACTGGAAAAGTTGGGATTTTGAGGCTTGGACAAACGAAGTATCCCATTATGCCCAAGCGTTGTGTTCCTAAAATGCATCGTCGTGTGAAAAAAGTCACTTTTAATCCTGTGTTAGTAACAGTACCAGAAGAAGAAAAAGAAAAAGAATCTATCACCCAAGACAATCCTTCTGTTCAAGACAGAACTGTCATGGACATTCCCCCACAAAGACCCTTTCGAGAAGACACCTATGTGACTGTACCCCCTGTAGAGGAGACTATAAGAACATTACATACTACCTCTAGGACACCTTCGTTACCCAAACCACGTTGTACAGTGACTTGTTTATATTCCACTTTGATCGTTTGCCTAGGTATTTTATTCCTGTATTTATCCATTTGGCTTTTATGTTTTCGTGTTGTTCAAATTTAAACATGCATTCAAATAAACGTGTCTTGAAAAAAGTATAAAAACCTCTTGTCTTGTCTGTTTTTGTGTCAATACTGTCATACCACTACACGACTATGGCTCACTCTACTCTTTCTACTACTCCTTCCTCCTCCACATTCAAAGTCATTGACGAACACTTAGATCAGGCTAGTTGGAAAGCCTTGTATCTTCGTCATCCTTTTAACATGTTAATTGCTGGACCGAGCGGTTCAGGCAAAACCGAATTTGTCAAACGTTTGATCGAACATAAACATCATTTGATCGATCGTCCACCTCAACGCATCGTGTGGTGTTACAAAGAGTGGCAATCGGCATACAGCCTCTTGCAAGAAAGTCAAGGTGATTCCATTGTGTTTGTAGCAGGCATTCCTAAAGAAGACGAGGGGATCGTGTCTGACCCTAGTCAAACTCATTGGGTTATTTTTGACGACATATTAGGAGAAGACGAAGAAGAAATTAAACTGTGGTTTACACGTAAAGGGCATCATCGTAATGCCAGTGTCATTTACATTACACAAAATTTATTTCAACAAAGTAAAGCCCATCGTACCATTAGTCTCAATGCTCATTACGTGGTCTTGTTTAAAAGTCCTCGAGATAAATCACAAGTGCAAGTTTTAGCCAAACAGTTAGGAACACCTTGGCTAACTCATGCGTACGATGATGCCACTCAAACGCCACACGCCTATTTACTCGTGGATTTAAAACCCACCACCCCTGATTATTTGCGATTTCGTACCGATTTGTTTCACGACTGGTGTCAAGACGGAGGACCTGTCGTGTACACGTCCTCCTCGTTGACATAACACTATGAAGCACTAAAAAAATCTATAAAAACCTTGGGTTACTTTGACCTGGTCTCATACATCGTCAACATGACGTCCCTTCAGTCTCATCTTCCGATCAAATTGATTCGTGCCTTGTACGGCATCAGTCGCGAAAAAAATCCACAAAGACGTGCTCACGTCTTAGAAGCCAGTCTCAAAGAAGTCTTACGATGGTTTACGGTGACAGCACGTCAAATACTGCAAGGCATCATTCACATTCCACATCAAACCAAACGCTTTTTTGACAGAAACAAAGTAGCCTTGACGCAACTGGCCAATCCTCGCATTGACACTCACACCAAAAAGCAAATCATATTGAAACCTGGAGGCAGTGGTTCTCTAGGAGGTGTCATCATTCGTTCCCTTTTAAAATGGGATCCCAATACTCCCAAAGTTCACCCCAAGAAGAAAACAAAAAAAGCCAAACAAGCCCCTAAGAAAAAGAACAAGGGTACCAAGACCAAAGCACAGAAAAAGAAAAGTCCACAGAAAAAAGCGGTCACCCGCAAAAGAGGCACTTCGGCCAGGACACAACCTTACCTTCGTCAACCACGACCTGTAAGAAAAGATCTACAAGGACGTTTGGCAGGGACTACGTTGCCAGTAGCCTCAGGGGCTGCCACTTCTCCGTTGCTGGTGATGCCAGCCAAACCCAATTTGACACCCGTTTTTCCTAATTTGATGAAACATTGGAAATCTGCGTCTCCCAAAACGTCTCCTCCACCGGAGACACCCTCGTCCACCTTAGCGTCAGTAGCAGCTGCTCATAAAGTACCTGCCCCCAAAGTCAAAGTCCAAGAAAGATCTGGCATGTTAAAGAGTTTACTAGATTTGTCCAAACAAGAACTGTCCCGATTGAGTCCATTGCGAACTCCTTCACGACGTGTGTTACCTGCCATGAAGTTGATACGACGCAAAGATAATCAGTGGCGACGCATTCCAGTATAAAAATATGACTTGAAAACCACGACGTCAATCAGTATTTTTTTCTGTACCACTGATGAACACTCAAGGATGCCTCCTCAAAAACGTGCACACCATCACCCTCGACGTTCTACCGTCCAAAAAGGAAAAGGAAAAAGACAATCTCGTCATCCTACCAAACGCTCAAAAACCAAACAACGACGTCCTCCCGTAAAAAAACACAGTCATCCAAAGAAAAAGAGAAGTCATCAAAGGGGAGGCATATTTATTGGCCTTATTAAAGGTATGCAGAAACTAGACAAAGCAGCTAATAACCGAACTGGTATCTTTAGCCCTGCTTTTGAGGATTTAGCGAAGCATGCCGCTACTTTTTGGAGAAGCCAATAGAAAAAAGAAGATAAAAGAGGGTGTGTACCAATTCTTTGACATCAGTGTATTTCTGGAACGAACAAGCAAAGATGTCACCTCGCAAAAAACATTCTTATTCACCCCACAAAGGAAAGAAAAGGAAAGGACTACCTCCTCGTTTAGCCAAACACGGAGACGTGTTGTCCGTCCTGTCCAAAGCCTCTCCGCCCATGCGAAAACAAATCATTAAAACAGCCTCCAAAGATGTCATCGATACCGTGTGTGAATGTTGTTTGAATGTTTTGAAAGGCACGATACCTTTGTCTCCACACCAGAAAAAATGCTTCGCCAAACATCGACACGTTCTTCGTCAAATGGTCCAAAAGAAAATATCCGTCCGTCAAAAGAAAAAGATGTTGGTGCAACGCGGAGGATTTTTACCCATTCTTGCTCCTATGTTGACAAGCTTAATACCAGGTTTGATACAAGGGATGACCCAAGGGTTAACTCAAGGGATGGGTAGAAGATAAAAGGGCCCTATGGAGCACCACAATCTCAGACATAACCTTTGAAAGCCCATGGAAGGACGAAAACTAACTTTGGTTCCTTACAAACGATGGATGGAATACCATCATTGGCAAGAACAACGATCCCCCCATTTACCACCCAATCCCAATTTGGCTGAGATGTCGCAATTACAACACGAATTGCAATCCTTGATCCATCGCCACGATTTATCCGAAACCGAAAAATCACAAAAGTACGGTCAACTCTTGAAACGGCTACAACTCTTTCATCAGAAAGCTGTGGAACAAACAGCTCAACCCACTTTGTCCGATTTTAAGGCTCTAATGAATAACCCGTCACCCTCACCCTCACCCTCTACAGCAGTTAAAACAGACGTTACCCCACCATTACCCAAGGAAGAAGAACCCCATGATCTCTTTCAAACACCTACTGCTACTCCCATTCCGAGTAAGATTGCTGCTTCCTTGTTGACCCCTTCCCCCACTCCCCCACGAGAAGAACTCAAAACTTGGGTTAAAAAGATGATGGCTACTCCTTCTTCGACAGATGTGAAAAAGAAAGAAAGGAAACCAGAAGTGAGAAAAGAAAAGAAGGCCAAAGAAGCTATCCCATTACCTCCGCCACCACCATTACCCTCGACGTCAACTCCTGTGGCACATCGGACACGTAAAACCGTTTCCAAACAACCCGCATTTCGTCCCACCCAAAGCAATATCCTCGAAGAGTGGGTCCCTTATTAACAAAAACCATGGAGAAGGTCTTAGCCAGCATTTACTACGATCCAGCTCACCCTGCAGGTTACGGAGGCATTCAGAAATTGTATCGTGCTGCCAAAACTCGCCTGAAAAAGCTCCGTTTACCAGCAGTACAACGATGGTTACAAGAACAAGCGACGTACACTTTACACAAACCCATTCGACGAAAATTTCACAGAAGTCGCACTCAAGTGGAAGGCATCGATCATCAATGGCAAGCCGATTTAGCTGATGTCTCTCATTTAGCCACCTACAATCGTGGCTACAAATATTTGTTTTGTGTCATCGACGTCTTTTCTAAATTTGCCTGGGTCGTACCATTGACATCCAAATCGAGCGGAGAGTTAGTACGAGCTTTGCAACTGGTGTTGAAACAAAGCGGTCGTCACCCTCTTCGATGGCAAACCGACAAAGGCACCGAATTTCTGAACCAAGCTTTCCAACGAGAATTAAAAAAACGTGACATTCATTTTTTCACCACCGAAAATCCTGAAACCAAAGCCAGTATCGTGGAACGTTTTCAACGTACCTTGAAAGAACGCATGTGGAAATATTTTACGCATCAACACACTCTCAAGTACATCGACGTCTTACCACACTTAGTCCAAGCCTACAATCAATCTTACCATAGAAGCATTGGACGTGCCCCACAAGAGGTGACACCTGACAACGAAGTGACTGTTTTTGAGCGTCTGTTTGGTACGTCCCGGACGAGGGCTGTCCCCAAGAAAGGTAGAGAAGTGTTAACCCCGGGAGATTGGGTACGCATTGGCAAAACCAAACGCACTTTCGACAAAGGTTACTTACCCAATTGGACCACCGAATTGTTTCGTGTTACTGGACGAGTGCGCAATCGTCATCCTACCGTCTATAAATTGGAAGACATGAACGGAGAAGTATTAAAAGGAACATTTTACTTGCCTGAGTTACAACGTGTTACCAAAAAAGAAGACGACGTGTACGACATTGAAAGCATTCTCGAACGAAGAACCCGTAAAGTAGGAAAACGTCGTGTCAAAGAAGTCAAAGTACGTTGGAAAGGATATCCTCCTAGTTTTGATTCTTGGATTGACGCTGCCCAAGTCATCGACTATAAAAAGAAGTGACCATCATGCCCTTCAATACAGCTTCAGCAACCACAGTGACTACTCCTTCACCCACGTCATCTCTGCAAGATTTACAAAAGCAATCCTTGTGGGTGTGGTGTGGAGAACGTGTCCCTAAAACGCAAATCGTTTTTTTCTGTCAAATCTTTGTGGTATATTGTGTCATTGGTGCAGCCATTGCTAATTTGAGTTTGCAACAAGGAGACAAACAATTGTGGACCATTTTACTCAGCAGTTGCATCGGGTATCTTCTTCCCAATCCTTCCCTGAAATACTCTTACAACGGGAACAACAGTAACAATATTGGGAGTCTGGCGGCCAACGTTAGTCCTTCTCCTGACAGTCACCCTTCCAATCACAATCCTCTTTTAGACACTCCTTTAACCTCGAGTGACTCCTCGGACAGAAGAACATTGGAAATATGAACAACACTATTAACCAATTTTACTTAACGTTACCCAGTGTCAGTTCCATGGAGGTGTTTCCTAACAACACATTGTGTTGTTACACGTCTAAATTACCTCAAGCCATGCATTTGGATCAAGATGATCATTGGGAAGCAGCTTTAGTGGAAATAATACACCCGACACAAATCAAAAACATCGTCGAAAATCAAAACTTTTTCACAGTTGAAGTGTACGACAAGCCATTGCAACTAGCCTTAGATGAACGAGGCATCACTGGCATTGACAACAAGAAATCAGATGGACCCACAACTAAACAACTGTCCACTCATGTGTTGACCATTCCTGCAGGCTACTATTTTAGCGGTCAACATTTAGTGACTACGATTGCAAGCAGGTTCAATGTTGTGTTTGGTAAACCCCTGGACAAAATCAAAGAAAGTGTTACCTTTGAGTACATTAAAGTGGCTCGCCGCTTCATGATCAAATTTTCAGAGAAGAAAATAATAGCCATTACCTTTTGTCCTGAATTGTTTGATATCTTAGGTGGAGACCTCAAGATGCTCCCGAACAAAAAAGAAATACCAGGCATATCCAGTAACTTGGATTTTACCAAATATTTTCGATCCCCTGTAGAAATGAACCAAGGACTCAATTTGATGTTTGTGTACTCCGATGTAGTGGAGTACAACGTGGTAGGACACACCTCTGTACCGTTACTACGTGTCATTCCTTTCAAAGTGGATACCACTACCGCTGACGAAGAAGGTGGAAATACCTATCACGTTCACCGCGAATTTGTACATCCTCATTATTTACCCGTCAGTAAGTCGTATTTCGACAGTGTCAACATTACTATAAAAGGAGAACTAGGTCAAAATATTCCATTTACCAAAGGGAAAGTCACAGTGAAACTCCATTTTCAAAAACGATTCTCCAACAACTGAAAAAGTGATGTATCCTGTGTACCAAGGAGTCACTCGACAACGAGGACATGGTTTAGGAGATATGTTTAAATCAGCCTTTCGTTCCGTGGTCCCTGTTTTAAAACCAATGGTGACACGAGGATTGCACACCTTAAAAGATGCCGCATTGACTCACGGCAAAGATTTTCTTTACAATGTTCTCATTGACAAACAAAACCCAAAAGAAGCTTTTTTGAGAGCAGGCAAAAATACCTTGCTTCAAACGGGTAAAGAGCTTTTGGGTCGACGAGAAAGTCCTATAAATGCTCTGAACGGTACCACGTCTGACATTCCTACTTCCCTGACGACACAGCAAGGACAAGGTAGAAAGCGTCGACGAAGGCACCCTTTCAAAAGTCTCCGTACCTCTAAAGTGAGAAAGACAAAGAAAAAAAGAACCGCTCGAGACTTAGACATTTTTGATTATTAAAAGTGAAGAAAAAAAACCTAAAGAAAAAATGATGCACCAAGAATCTTGTGCCTGTTCCAAGTCGGAACTGGATCTCTTTGCCATGCCACCCACGATGATGACCATGCAAGAAGCTCAATGGGTCGAATTTCATCCCGTCTCCTCTTTGACGGATTCAGCTCCCATCGAGTTTGAAATCAAAGGACAACCCGAAGATTACATCGATCTCAACAACAGTTACTTGTATTTGAAACTGAAAGTAAGCAAAACAGACAACACCAATCCAGAAGCCAATGCTAGAGTAGCTCCTGTCAACAATTTCATGCATTCCTTGTTCAGCGATGTGGATTTGTACATGAATAACAAACTGATCAGCAGTAGCATGGATACTTACCCTTACCGAGCGTACCTCGAAAATCTCTTGACGTACGGAAAAGAAGCCAAGAACACTCATCTAGATGCTTGCGTGGTATGGAAACCTGACACTGCAGATAAGTTTAACGACACAGCCTTGCCCGTAGCAGCAGCTGCTGATGGCAGCGTTCTTGCCGATCCTCACAATGAAGGTTTTAACGAGCGTCGAAAGAAAATTTTGCAAGGACGTAGTTTAGAACTGTTCGATCGTTTGCATTTGGACATGTGGTTTCAAGAGAAGTATTTGCTGAACGGAGTAGATATTCGCTTGAGACTGAATCGAAGTAGTACTGCTTTCCATTTGATGGCTCATGCCAACGAATACAAAACCATTATCCAAGAAGCCAGGTTATACGTACGTCGCGTGGAAGTGTTACCTAAAGTGGGAAATGATATCAGTCACACTTTGAGCAGAACGACAGCCAAGTATCCGATACGACGCGTGGAAGTCAAAACTTTCACCATTGCCGCTGGACTCCGATCTAAGATCGAAGATCATCTGTTCCAAGGACAGTTACCCAAACGTTTATTCATTGGTATCGTCAGCAATGCAGCCCTCAATGGTGCCCACGATGAAAATCCTTTCCAGTTTAAGCACTGCAGAGTATCCAAAATTGAAGTCAGTCGCGATGGCAAAACTTTGTGTACCAGACCCTTCGAACCTGACTTTGGCGAACAGAAAAATTACTTGAGGTCGTACTTGTCGCTGTACGAAGCCACAGGACAGTTAGGAACCAACACCAGTCACGGTATTTCCTACGACGACTATGCAAGAGGTTACACGTTGTGGGCTTTTGATTTCACTCCAGACCAAGGCAGCGACGAGGGACATTTCCACCCTATAAAATCTGGGCAACTGCGTGTGGAACTTCAGTTTGCAGCACCTCTTCCCGAAACGGTGAATATCATTCTGTATGCTGAATTCGATAATACCATAGAAATTAACAGTTTGAGAGAAGTCATTCTAGACTATTAGACATTATGGAAGACCCTTGTCCTTCTTTGAATAGTGGAGAATCCATGGAATGGGAGGTTACAGAAAAAGCAGATCCCCAAGACCAAAAAGAAGAGGTAGTGATCATGCAATCCAGATGGCCAGAACAGGAACAACAGTTAGTGGCTTGTTTTGCACAACACTTGGAAGATAAAATGAGGGACCTGATTAAAAAAGATTGTTATGGATGTCAAATCGATCATCCCAGTCAAATTCAACACGATAAATGTATGATGATGAGTCAAGAAGAAAAATTGGACAATTATCTGAACGAAGCTTGGAGTCTCATCTCCGAAGAAGACGTGTTACTTCAGTGGTATAAAGGCTTACGTGATCATTCCTCTCCTCCATTGTTTGCTCGAGAAATCGATCGCATCGAAGCTCTCTTGGCCAAAAGTAAAGAGACGAAGCAAACCATCAGTTACTTGTCAGACCGTTTCAAACAAAAAGTCTGGATTGAATTGATGACTTATCATCACCTGTGAAGAAAGGAGAGAAAAAAACAAGGCTACACAACAAAAAATGGATACCTGGGAACTTTATTATCTTTTGAACCGTAGTTCGTACACTGCTACTTGGAATCCTGTCGTGTGTGCTAAAGATGAACTACCTCATCGCAAACCTCAAGAGAATCAAGCTTATGTCATCAACACAGATGACAGTCATCTTCCAGGAACTCACTGGGTAGCAGTCTACTTTCCTCAAGAGGGATGTGCGGAGTATTTTGATTCGTATGGATTGCCTCCTTTCGAAGATGATATCATTGACTTTATGAGAAGAAATGCTCAGACGACACGATTCAATAATGTGAAATTACAAAGCACAGATTCTATGGTGTGTGGACAATATTGTATCTATTATCTGCATCATCGCAGTCTTGGATATTCTTTAGAACATTTAGTGACTTATTTTGATCGTCATTCGTCTCGAAACGATGACAAAGTAGATCGATGGTTTTGTGACCATTATGGCTATCTGTTGTCTTTAGCTAGGAAACGTAGTGTACATCAATCGCCCAATGACTTCCAACAGTGGAAATCTCAATTTAATTCACAACGTTGTCAACCATGTCAAAGATAATGTATTAGTGTTATGGAAGAAAAACATGTTTGTTCTTTTAAAAAATGTTTGTTCTTTGAAATAATGTTTGTTCTTTGAAATAATGTTTGTTATTTGAATAAAAATGTTGTGTTTTGAAAACCAATGCGTCTGTCGTTTGTTTTACATTTGTATTCATATAAACGCTCTTTGACTTTTCTTTCTATCCCTCACATCAAACTATCTAAACGTTTCAAAACCCTAAACCGCAGAGGGGTGTTTTCCATCACGTCCGCGCTTGAACCATATAAAGCAGGGGTAGTCTCCAGTCTGGCCATCCATTGTTTGACTCATCCTACTACGAAGATGTGCTCAAGACTAGCTAAGCTGAACGAAGCTTATGTCACTCTGCATCGTATCAGACACAATCTGATGCCAAAGCCTGAAGAGATTGAGAATGTAAGAATGCTACAAGTAACGGAAGACCTCATAGAAGAACTCTTCAGAGAGGAAATTCAAAAAGAGAAAGAAGAATGGACTGAGAAGTATCGACTTCAAAAGCAGCAGAGAGAACAGAGAGAACAGCATCAGCAGCATCAGCAACAGCAACAACAGCAGCAGGAACCAGACAGAAGTTTTGTCGACTGTCGTGTGGACACAAAAGAGTTCTCTTTCTCTTTCCGAAGAAGCAGACCCTATCGTGTAGCCAAACGAGGACGCAATCTTAGACGATAAAAGATTGTCATCCTTCCTCGTACACACAAACACAAAAAACAGCCCTTTTCAGGGCTACCCAATATTCTCGAAAAGAATTAATCATTCAATTTGCTTATGGTATGTGAGGAAGTTAGAAAAAAATTAGAAGTGAGTCTATAATCACTGTCTCTTTTAACTTTTGTTTTGAAGTGCGTCTATAAGCACAACGTATTTTTTCAAAATATCTTGTTCAATGTATAATTAATATGAGTCAAGTATAAAAGTGTGGGGTGTTTTGGTAATGATAGGGATAATGTAAGTTTTTTGGATCTAGGGGGTGTTTTCTATCACGTCAGCGTGTTTTGGTAATGATAAGGATACTGTTAGTTTTTTGGATCTAGGGGGTGTTTTCCATCACGTCCGCGCTTGAACTATATATAAAGAAGCACTCGTCAGTCTGGCTACCCATCGTTGGCGCATCAAAGAAGATGAGCAGAGTACAGAAAATAAGAGAACTTCAAATGCATTTGGAGAATGCTAGGCGTCTCCTGGACGAACTGGCTATGGAGGCCATAGCAGAGCAGGCCAAAATTGAAAAAGAAGAGGAGGAAAGAAAAAAGAAAGAAGAAGAGGAGAAGAAAAGTCCCATCTTGCCTCACCGCATGATGAGACAGACTAGTGAAGTCAAGCCCATGGTGAGGACACCTTCACCACCAGAACCAGTTCGTCCACTACAGGCGCAGCCCCCACCGCAACAATCACAGCCTCGACCGCAACAACTTCAGCCGCATCCACGGTTGCGGAATAGAGGAAGAAATGAAGAGACTTTCACTATCCCTCAAACAGAAGATTGGGATAGTGAAGCCACTCATTCTCCCTCTGCACTCCCAATCACAAGAGTGAATTGGGAGAATGATTGGAGTAGGAGATGTGTGTGTGGGGCTAGACCTGGGAGATGCCAGCATTAACCAGGTGCAATTTGAAGTTTTAAAAACAGTCCTTCTCAGGGCTACCCAAATAACAAGAAAAGAAATACTATGTCAATTGCCAATGGGTGTGAGAGAGGAGTAGTGTGATTATAAACACTGACTCTATTTAGATGGTATATGGTGTAATTTTGGATAGTATATAATAGGGTTTGTTTAGGCTGCTTCCCCGTGTGTGTGGTTAGTATAGGGTGTGATTTTGGATAGTATATAGTAAGGTTTGTTTTGGCTGCTTCCCCGTGTGTGTGGTTAGTATAGGGTGTGATTTTGGATAGTATATAGTAAGGTTTGTTTTGGCTGCTTCCCCGTGTGTGTGGTTAGTATAGGGTGTGATTTTGGATAGTATATAGTAGGGTGTGTTTTGGCTGCTTCCCCGTGTGTGTGTGGTTAGTATAGGGTGTGATTTTGGATAGTATATAGTAGGGTTTGTTTTGGCTGCTTCCCCGTGTGTGTGTGGTTAGTATAGGGTGTGATTTTGGATAGTATATAGTAGGGTTTGTTTTGGCTGCTTCCCCGTGTGTGTGGTTAGTATAGGGTGTGATTTTGGATAGTATATAGTAGGGTTTGTTTTGGCTGCTTCCCCGTGTGTGTGGTTAGTATAGGGTGTGATTTTGGATAGTATATAGTAGGGTTTGTTTTGGCTGCTTCCCCGTGTGTGTGGTTAGTATAGGGTGTGATTTTGGATAGTAAATGATAGGGTTTGTGGATAGTATCTAATATGACAAGTGAATGTAGGGGGTGTTTACTTTCACGTCCGTGCTTAAGATATATATACTCAAAGTGACTGACATTAGAACCATTCCACGGAATAACCATAGAAGATGGCAAAAGCATCAAGTTTATTCAACAATTTAAGACACAGCTATTTCTGGATATTAGACGGGGAATATGAAGTGGAAAAACTACATCATAAATGGAAGATTGCGAAGAGTTTGGACTTTGCAAAAAGACTGAAAATAGCCAGGGAGCTCTTAGGAGGAATGCTAGAAGAAGAAGCCAAAAAGTTACGAGGCTGCATTAATCCACCCTATGTTAGAGTGGGGACATTGAAGCAAGTAATAGATATTGTCGAAAACGTCAAGTGTTTTTTGGATAATATCTTGACAGAGTACCCCCATGTCCAAAAGGGTTTGGACCCGCTCAAGAAAGCTGAAGAACTGATGAGAAAGGAACTATTAGAAGAAGTGAAGAAGATAAAAGATAACTGGAGTAAGGAGAGAAAGGAAAGAAAGGACAATGAAAACCAAAAAAAGAAAGAGGACTTTGAAAGATTAAATAACAATTGGATAAAGATACAAGAGAAGTTTAGAGCTATGGGGCATCCTGACTGGATTCCCGACGAAAAGAAGAAGGGAATTTTTGGTAAAATCAAAAGGTGGTGGAACAAAGGCAGAAAATAAAAGAAGAAGTATCCAAAGGCCCTTTTCAGGGCCACTCATAAGTCTCGAAAAGATAGTAGCTTTCATTGCCACCCTTTTTTTCCCTTGTCCCTAGACAGTTTCCCTATACCCATACAAATCATATTCCCCATGTTCCATGTCCCTTGAGGCTAAATAGGCCCAAATAGTTCCCATGTTCAATTCCCCTTGACGCTAGATAGGCCCACCATGTTCAATTTCCCTTGACGCTAGATAGGCCCACCATGTTCAATTTCCCTTGACGCTAGATAGGCCCAAATAGTTCCCATGTTAAATTCCCCTTGACGCTAGATAGGCCCACCATGTTAAATTCCCCTTGACGCTAGATTAGCCCAAGCTGTTTTTGACTGGATTTTCCCTTGACGCTAGAGTGCCCCATATTACTACTTACAAATTAAAGAAACCTCGTTTCAAATAATAGTATGCACTGTAAGATATTCACATAATTTCACGTATAGATTAGGATTGTTATTCAAACAATCTCAAGGTATTCAAATACGTTTAAAATGTTCTGCACTGTAAGTGAGATTCACAAATCTCCTGGAATACAACAAAGATTCAAAATAATCTCATGTAGATGAAAAATATACCCCATTGAAACAACGATTGGAACAAACGTGCTTATTGACCCTTGTACAGTCCTACGATTCATACACTGATAGACCACACAGTTTCACCACGTCCCTTGGGTTGGCCATACTTGTATCGGTCGCTCGCACCCTTCGTGGATCCACCACATATACGTATACACGTACAGACAGCACACAACATCCTTGTATTAGCTACGTCTACAGGCGTGGCTCCACCACATGTACAGACATATGTACATACAATATAGACATCTAGATAGCTCTCATCGTCAGTTTAAACTCGTCAGCTAAACTCGTCACACTCGTTAGACTCGTTAGCTACAATAAAACCAAACTGGTAATAATAATGAGTTCTGGAAAATGCTAATACATTAAACTGTTAATAGCAATTTGAAATTCACAGTTCACGTTTCAAATCTGCGTTGTAATAAATGAATCATTTACACGATATGATAATACAAACTCAATAAACTTCGCATATTAAATGAAATATAATATTATCACTCACCCTTATGGCTATATAATACAATGGAGATACCGTGTATACATATCAGAGAGAATGAGTATTTCGACCCAAAAAAGTAATGGCTTATCTGATGATATTGTTGTTTAGTGTGAGTTAGATAGCTAGGGGAATATGCTATGCTAACGTTCTTGTGTGTTAATACAGGAAGCTTTTAGGGACAAAATGAACTGTAGGAGACAGTGGGAATTACCCCAGTGCAGTTGGTCCGAGTCTCTGGGAGACATAGAAAATGAAAGAACGGAGGCAGAAGTTAGACGGACTGGACGGAATTGGATTACCAGTCAAGAGAAAGATCATACAGATGAGTAGGAACACAGGACGGAGAAAAATCTATCACACTAAGTCACATGATGAAATGGGCGCGTGAAAAACGAGTGCTAGGATTTTAATTTTATTCTATTTTTTTATAGAGATGACTGTTATTAAACGATATTAAATTGTTGTTATCTGAATTTCAAATTTTGAGTATTCATTAAAGTAACTGCTGACTGGTGACTCGGAGCTTCGAATCTCTCTATCACTACTATAATTTCTGACACAAGCGAACCAAATTGGGTTTTCTGTAATACTTTTAAAATTATTGAAAGCACCCCATCCAACCAATAAAGGAAAACCTCTACACCAAGGTTATGATATATTAATAAAAGAACTTCACAATAAACCAAGGTTATGATATATTAATAAGAGAACTTTAGAATAAACCAAGGTTATGATATATTAATAAGAGAACTTCACAATAAACCAAGGTTATGATATATTAATAAAAGAACTTGACAATAAACCAAGGTTATGATATGTTAATAAGTGAACTTCACAATAAACCAAGGTTATGATATATTAACAAGAGAACTTCACAATAACCCAAGGTTATGATATATTAACAAGAGAACTTCACAATAACCCAAGGTTATGATATATTAACAAGAGAGCTTCACAATAAACCAAGGTTATGATATATTAACAAGAGAACTTCACAATAACCCAAGGTTAACAAATATTAATAAAAGAACTTCACAATACACCAAGGTTAACATATATTGATAAGAGAACTGCATAATAAACCAAAGTTATGATATATTAACAAGAGAACTTCACAATAACCCAAGGTTATGATATATTAACAAGAGAACTTCACAATAACCCAAGGTTAACAAATATTAATAAAAGAACTTCACAATACACCAAGGTTAACATATATTGATAAGAGAACTGCATAATAAACCAAAGTTATGATATATTAACAAGAGAACTTCACAATAAACCAAGGTTATGATATATTAACAAGAGAACTTCACAATAACCCAAGGTTATGAAATATTAACAAGAGAACTTTACAGTAACCCAAGGTTATGATATATTAATAAGAGAACTCCACAATAACCCAAGGTTATGATATATTAACAAGAGAACATCACAATAACCCAAGGTTAACAAATATTAATAAAAGAACTTCACAATACACCAAGGTTAACATATATTGATAAGAGAACTTCACAATAACCCAAGGTTATGATATATTAACAAGAGAACTTCACAATAAACCAAGGTTATGATATATTAACAAGAGAACTTCACAATACACCAAGGTTAACATACATTAATAAAAGAACTTCACAATACACCAAGGTTAACATATATTGATAAGAGAACTTCACAATAAACCAAAGTTATGATATATTAACAAGAGAACTTTACAGTAACCCAAGGTTATGATATATTAATAAGAGAACTTCACAATAAACCAAGGTTAACATACATTAATAAAAGAACTTCACAATACACCAAGGTTAACATATATTGATAAGAGAACTGCATAATAAACCAAAGTTATGATATATTAACAAGAGAACTTTACAGTAACCCAAGATTATGATATATTAATAAGAGAACTTCACAATAAACCAAGTTTATGACATTAATAAGAGAACTTTACAATAAACCAAGGTTAACATACATTAATAAAAGAACTTCACAATAAACCAAGGTTATGACATATTAATAAGAGAACTTTACAATAAACCAAGGTTAACAAATATTAATAAAAGAACTTCACAATACACCAAGGTTAACATATATTGATTAGAGAACTGCATAATAAACCAAAGTTATGATATATTAACAAGAGAACTTCACAATAACCCAAGGTTATGATATATTAATAAGAGAACTTCACAATAAACCAAGGTTAACATACATTAATAAAAGAACTTCACAATACACCAAGGTTATGACATATTAATAAGAGAACTTCACAACAAACCAAGGTTCAACTCTGTTTTTCTCACCTGGCCATTATTTTACCTTTTTCCTGATGTTATTACTCTTACTTTTATTTTAAAACCGGCTGGTATTGTCAGGTAGTTACAGATGTAAGAAACAATCTGGCTAATACAATATATATACCTACCTATGCATACATACATACATACATACATACATACATACATACATACATACATACATACATACATACATACATACATACATACATACATACATACATACATACATACATACTTGCGTATACGCCAATAAACATCATACACAAGAAGAAAGCGAGAGGTGGGTAGTAAAATGTTAAAATTATATGTGCTTTAGATTACTGTATATATTCTACTCAGGATTATTACTAATTAAATAATTAATATAAATTACTAATTAAATAATTAATATAATGATTCAACGACGTGGGTGGTTGTACTTTTTTTTAGGTATTACACTCACATTAAATTGTAGACTAATTTTTTTGTTCGATGAACATAATGATTTGAGCCATCCAAGAGAAGATCATTCAAATTAAATGAAAATTTAGTGTCATTTTATCAATAATATCATGTATTAGAAATGAAAGCATAATGAAGGATTCAGTAAAGAAATAAGCATTTACAAAACAGGTCTTACATTAACTGCTCTAAGAAGATTATTCCCAGTAGGATTAGTCATTAATGATACTATCCATTAGTCATCTATTGTGTCAAAAGGAATATTCTACAAGATGCGCAGTATATGTCTTATCTGAAAGAGATCATCGACATTAGGGACGCCTTTTTGCAAATTTGTCATCTATCCTTTCTTTATTTTTTCTTCAGAAAATCTGGTGTAAAGAAACTGTCTGATTTCACATACACAAATAAAATGCTTGTGGTATATGGCACCAAACGGAGTACATTTTTGGGGTTTGTTACAACAGCGATGATTCTACATATTACAGCTGTTGATGTAGACAAGATGTAGGTATAATAATAAAACACATTAACTGTTATTCTGAGGTTCGCAGTTGCATGGATTAAGTACGAAAACAGACGAAGATATATAATTGATAAAGAAGCTGATCTTGCCCATTTTATGTCTTTGGTGTCTGTAACATAGTTACACACTAGTTATGCTGAACATAACAGCAAATACGTTCGCTGATGAAGTCCAAGTATATTTTGCTGCTGAATAAATGGACGTATTTTGAAGGATTCACGTAGTTGTGAAACTTGAAAATCGATTATACACTACATAACACCCATCATACGGCAGTTTGTGCATTTAGTGTGCACTAGATGCTCAGGCTTCATGACTTATTGAACAATAATAAGGAATCTCAAGAAAGAAATAAACAGAACTATATTTACGCATTGTTGGCAAATATTGCTCAAGCACAAACAAAGGGCGCGTCAATATATATATATATATATATATATATATATATATATATATATATATATATATATATATATATATATATATATATATATATATATATATATACACAGTTCACTTCTGATGTTAAATAATCACGTCTCCTTTCTGCGTCACAAGATGCCGTAGTAATTTCATGTTTAATTAAGCAATATTAAACAGCCAGGAAAAGAAATAATCTGACCTTTAACTTTAGCAAAGGTTCTACTTGCTTTAGATGATTTTGCAAATGGTTTTAATAGACTTTAACCCCAAATGTTAAAGGTGAGCGATTCCGGATCATACTTGTCTATTGGAACTAACGGCTGGTGGGGTAGAATGATGGTATCGATAACTGAAAAAGGGCATCTTAATATGTTGGTACTGGTATCACGCAGAGGCGTAGCAAGGGGGGCGGGGGCGGGGGAGGTACATATGTCCCCGGGCGCCAAGGTAAAGGGGCGCCAAAATGAGGCTTGCAACGTTACATTATAATAAGAAAACAAGGGTAATAAATCTGTCACAAGATCTCTGGAGCGCCAATTTTAAATATCATCGCTACGCCTCTGGTATCACGTGTCTACGGGTAACGTGAAATTGTATCTTTGTAGCTGCCTTGTCAAAACTAACGTTCATTGTGTACCTGACCGAAATTATTGATTATTTTACTTTGTAAACAACTAATACATAGCGAATATGTCCTCTTTATTAGAGGTTTATTATTAGGATCATTAACAATAGAAGTAAACGTGTTTACCTTGGTCTGAGTCAAGAACACTGTATTTACAATATTCTGTATTATAGTTTTAGTAACCGATATAATTTTATAAACATCAGGAATTTACATGAATGAAACTTTCCGTTTTGGCAATATTATTTTAGAAACTGTTAACTGTGACAAGGTCTGGAAGAGGAGTACAAACTCTTGTTTACTCGAAACATTATTTATTTCTGCTATAATATCTAGGCAGCAACTATTTATATTGTTTTATAAAACGTTTGATTTGGGTGAAATTATTTATATTTAAGATTGTTGCCGTGTTGTATTACAGTTGGCTCAATATCCGAGACCGATTATTCGGGTGCATTACTATGAATATCTCATTTGGATCGTTGTAATGGATGATTAACCTAGATGAAATCGATTTGTGTATGAGATTCGACAGAGATTTTGTATTTTTTTTTACAGAAGATCAAAGACTTTAAACGAATCATACAAGAGCCCACACAAAACTTCGATCTCTCGATTAAATTTGCACCGTACGAGGTTGATATTGCACGGTCATTAGCAAGTTTACTTCTCAGCTAGCATGAAAACGTTAACGAAATTCCTGAGGACATAAAAGAAAACAAATCATATGTGCAGGACCAGGAGGGTCTGGATACCATAGCGAGCCAGATATAGTCATGATTACATCAGCTATTCGGATCCAAGTAAATTGTGACACCTTAAGTGACATTTATGCAAAGAACTATCGCAAGCATAGCTGCTCGAGTATATATCCTATTTGGATTTCCATCAGCTGTGTAACCGGGTGACTTAAAATCGATTCCCCTCGCCGTGTCCGTGCATCTACTATGTTCCAATTCTTGGTATACACAACATCGTTTTACTCATATGGATCAGGACGGGCAAAAGGTAGATCCCCTGGGGTAAAACGTGTCAACGCGATTAAAACAGTTTTCATGACATGTTCCTGACATCGCCTTGGAGGTGTCGTCTACGAAATGTAATAAAGAAGTACAGAAGCACCTAAGGTGTTCGCAGCCTTGTCTTTGCTCGCTGCATCGATCGCTAAACAAGTTGCAATGCGAGTCGTTTATATTATCATAACCTTCGCTGAGGTTAGGTTGAAAATATAGGATCTCAAACCGTTCAATCGACTACGACTAATAATGAATCTAGCACCACCAATGGGTGTAGTAAATTTAATTTCAAAACTAATAATTATGTTTCCATCAAATGAGTAACATTTACATTGTTTTACACTAACCCATTTTGCTTCACAAAATCCTTCCCGTTAGCTGTTAGCTTTAAAGATGTTTTACTCACCGTAACGTATGCACTTGCTTTTAAAGGAACGGTAATGTCGTGGGGTGTAAAGTGTCGAATTTCGAATAAGTATTGAACCTTAAAGCTGAATGCATTGAGCATTAAAATGTATCACATTTAAGCCAGAAAAGTCTTTGTGAAGAGTTACTTCGACCTTTCTTTTTCCCCTCTGCTCAAGTCAGTGTTAAACTTGACTCATTAAGAACTGAATGGGGCATTGCATTGCTGTCCTGCGAAAGTAAACATTTGAGCTTCCAACCATAACCGCTTGATAGGGACCCATGTCAAATAGTAATTTTCAAAGGGAAATTGATATGCAACGTAGTTCAGAGATTCTAAGCTATCCAAAATCTGACGAAAGAAATTATTATCTTTGGAAAAATGTGGAAACCGCTGCTTAAGATTAGTTGGAGTAAACTAAGGCGTACAACCTGGAAGTAATGTCAATTTAAAGTAACGACCCTGGCCTAGGTTCGTTTGTCAGAAACTTCTGATAGAGGAGAAGTTTGGCCCCAAGAAAGCTCAAAACGAATAGTGCTTTCCTCGTTAAACAAGAAAAGGGAACCAGGTGACTGTCTTGTAAGAAAAGACAGGGTTTGCGCTAGGACGCACAATTTCAGAAATGGAACAACATTAAGGAAATTGTAATCTAGAAGAGACGGGACAATCCGAAGGCGGAAAAGCGGATTTGCGTGGGATTGAGAAGTGAAGCTTCTATGTGAATGCACGTCTTGGTCTTACAGCATAGACTTCAACATTTTCGTAATTGATTACAGAACCCGGTGCGCTGAAGTTGAAGTTTGTCAAAGCTATTTGGCAGACCAGACAGTTAGAAAACTTGACTCTTTGTCTTGTCATTTTATTGCTAGACAAAATGCTAATGTTTTCATTGCCCTGGTGGATATATAAATCCTCAAGAATTAGTTGACAACATTTTGAAGAATTTAATACTATCAAATGACTGATTTTTTTTATTATTTTCAAGAATTATTAATAATAATATACGTAAGGGTCATCAATTGCAGCAACAAGTTTTGTTGTGGGTTGTATAATAGCGTGATTTTCCAATTGTGAATTCGTTAAAATATTCTGGAATGATTAGCTTTATAACTTCTTCAGTATCCACGCTTGAGGTTGACCAATTATAAACCTCGATGCTTTTCAAAAGCATGCTGAAAGAATCCGTACGAGCAGCGCTTAATGTATCAAAACGTGTCTATGCTTAAAGCCAATGATATGTTCAGTCAACACCGCTTATATGCATAGCCTCGAGACCAAAGCTATGCATATAAATCGAGTATGCATTTAATCGGAATTCATGCATATTAATGGAGGAAAAACGGGACCATACTTTCGCTATGCATTTAAGCGATCTATGCAATTAAACGATATGCATTAAGAAGACCCGACTGTATTTTAGTCATTTTTTTCTTCATAAACATCTACCTTAATAAATATATTTTAAAAAACATTCAGGATTGCAATGTCAACACATTGTTACATAAAATGAATTCTTTGCCGATTCAAACAATAAAATTGTACTCAATAGATAGATGTATCGCACACCCATTCCTAGTTTTGAAGAAAACGTTAAAATGTTACACATTCTTATCCAATTTTGGAGCCTCTGTATACATTAAATTTGTCAGAAGAAAATCTCCAAACGCCTGTCGCTATCCACAATGTTCATATTTTATGCTTTACTCTATGCTGTCTTTGTTTTCAAAATCTTTCGAATCAAATTTTAAGGTGTAATTATTAAAACGTGTCAATGGCTTCTATTTGAAAATATAAGATTCACTGTAATATATTTGTATCTTCTAAAATATTTGTGAAATGCCTGTGTTGATGAAGCATTATCAATTGTTATTGGACATGTTTAATGTACTGTACTTGCTTCTATGTTGATTCTTTCTATTTAAGATTGAAATACATCGTGTCAAAGACAATGCGTGCTGCATGAATGATCACGCTAGACATGTCACCCTTTTCATTATATCTGGAAGTTTTCGGGGCGTTTGGACCGGAGTCATTCCCTTAACGAAAAAAATACGTTGTTTTGCTGTATATAAAATCATTTAGTTTCTCTAGTTGCTGATTTGCTACGTCACGTGTTAAACATTACTGATTTTTCTCACTAACAATTAAATAAAATCTGGTTGATTCATTTTTGCACTTTTTGTATCTCGGTAATTGTGACTTTTTTCTTCCATTTCCTTCCACCATTATTTTTCAGATGTATTTGTACAATGTACAGTTAATTGTGTAACCGTCGGCACGATTGCTATTTTGTTCTTCTCCATATCTGTAACATTTTAGAAAGTCGTTATGTTTCACAAACTCGAGCTTTTCATGGTCACGACTACTGTTATGTTAGCACTCTTCTTCAGTTGTCTACGAAGATGCGTGATTTTGTCACATAGCATTTGGGGGATAGGTTTTATTTGTACAGCATTTATGTATCGGCATAATGTTTTCAGCTTATTCTTTTCCATTTCGTGGGTACGTGTATTTTAACTTTCATTTTATCCTCTATTCTCAACATTTGTTACTCTTTTTATACGATAGCCAATAGTGGCTATGACGTTATACCTTCAACCTTTTGACTATGAAATCAGATTGTTTGATTTTGTTTGTTTGTTTGATTAGGATTTTTAACGTAGCTTTAACAATTTTTCAATCATATCGCTACGATGTCTGCAGTGAGGCAGTTTATAGTGATGTCTACCACTGGGGCATCATGTTGCATGATGTCCCGCCCAGTCACATTATCCTGACACCAGGCCGACCAGTCCTAACACTAACCTCTTAATGCTGAACGTCAAGCGAGGCAGCTGTTAGTACCTTTTTTGTAAGTCTTTGGTATGACTCGGCCGGGGATCGAACCCACGACCTCCCGCTTCCGCGGCGGACGCTCTAACCACTAGGCCACCGGAGCGGTTGACTATGAAATCAGTCACATTTACGGACATAAAATTGACAACGCATTGCACCAAATATGTAAACCAAACAACTTCAAAACGAAATCGATTACTATTTTGACTGAGGTTTATTTCAATCGATGAGTATTTTTTATTTTACTTGCCCTTGACGATAGTCTTCAAAAATGAATTTCTATATAGTGACAATTTGCAGTAATTAACTTGCCATTTGTTTATAGTTATTAACACTTATGTCAACCAATGCTTAGTTTCGTTGAAGAGCTTTGTATATTTTTTGGACAACTATTTAAAAAAGTGATAATGTCGGCTTTGCCACAAATCTAGCAAGGCTCATCTTAACAACCATATAAATACAATGATAAATCATGTAAATTTAGTTATATAAATGAAACGCAGAAGAAAAAAATTAAAATCTTAACATACTATTGAAGATGTGTAACAACATATTAGTACGTTATTTCTTTCAAACCAGTCTTTTCAACCTTTACATATAAACATTTTCAAAAGACCTATTCTCTGAAATGTTATGTCTTCTAAGAAAGCGAAATTGTTGAACATAAATAATAATAATAAAGATTCTGCTGCTCCTATCTCAAACAAAGAAAATGTTCTTTACTAATACGTTTATGCCATCAAGATCGCATTTCTATACTTGCATCAACAATAATGTTACTAATACCATCACCTTTCTCAGTCCAAATTGGTTGTTGGAGTAATCTCGGTGTCTTGCGCAAACAATTACCTACACTTAATTACACTACCTAAGTTAACTATCACAGGATTTATTGAGTGCTTCAAGCACTTTTATGTCTCACGTGCTAGCCTGATTTTTATGTACAAGCGCTAATTGATGATATACAAAAAAGCTGATCTGTATCGGGTTATGTTGTGTTAATATATGTGTCTGGTTCATGTTTAATAACGTATCGTTGGCCAGACGTGCTGTATCTAGCTGGCATGCAATGTTCACGATGGGCGTGAAAACGATACTGACGGTTTCAGAACCTTGTAATAAATTACATGTATTCTCTGGGCAACAAACTTGTTTTATTCTTCGCCTGTTTCATTAGCTGTTGACATCCTTACAAACCAACCATACAAACACTACGATTCCAGCCAGCATAAGGCAGAAAAAAAAAATGAAATGCATATCTTCCTTCTTCGTCTTTATCCAGATATGCTTTTCCGATATTATTGATACCATTTCCCCATGGTAGATAAATGACACCAGAGTTTTGACCGTTATATAAATGCAGCGGGTATGCTTTAAATGCAGAGGTTTCTTGGTGCGTCTCACCCGGGCCCCGAACTCGGGTTATCCCCACCCCACTCCACCCCACCCGTACCCGATATTTATCTTTGCTTGTGTGAAATGCTGGAAGCGTATATATTTTAATGTCAATTTAGTAATGTAATTAAAATCGTTTGCTTGTTTAGTGTCTTTGCAATTAAAATGAACTAATTGATTTTAAAAAAAAAAATTAGGCGTGGTCAGAAAGAACATGAGCACGTTTTGTTCGCGTTTGTTTTTAAAAGAAAAAAATAAATATCAGTCAGTTCTTAACTATGGAATAAAGAGCTATAATTTTCATTTCCATCTGGTTGTTCAAAAATTGTGCAGGAGGTTCAATTTTAATATGATTCTCGCAACTAGAATAAGAGTTCGAGGAACGATCACATATTTAATATATGATCAATTGACTGAAAACTATATCACAAAATAAGATTTATGGTAGAAAAATGTATAAACATTTACAACAGGCATCATTCAATCGACTATTATCGATGACTAAAATGAGTTGCAGAGCTCGAAGTTAAACTGATTTAACACGTGTTTTGTCATTCCTCCTTCAGCATAATGTTCAAATATCAAAATCAAAATGCACCATTGTCACTCGTTTACATTTACTTGTGTTTTTGTGCACCTGTATGTCTCAATGGATGCCTCAAAATGCCGGTTGATGAAAAATTTCAGCATTTATGCTAAGAATATATTCTCACTTAAAATTGCTGGAAAAATTGCAGATTAAAAGATTACAGATCTCTCTGTTCCTTCATATCATTTTTTTATGTGTATCTCTTGGTATCTCCATTTTGTTCTGCTTCATTCATTTGTTACTTCACATAACCTCATGTTAAATACAGAACATCGGGTTCTGGAATGGACATTTATGCGGGAGTTAAGTATAGAAAGAGGGAGATACGTCAGTGGTCAGTGGTCAGTGGTCATTGATATTTATGGTTCGTCAGACAACTTTGGTCATTACACCGTGTATTTAGAGCATATGACTCCACATTACACTTCAAACTATATACACTATTATTAAGTCTAACTGCTGGTAGTACCTGTAAGATATTGATATAGTTACGTGCAGATCAAACTTTTTATACAAACTAGTACTAGGACAAACAAACTATCTTTTTTTTAGTTTCTAAAACTTCACCAAAGTTTTACCAGTTCTAGATCATAATCATACTTTTGAACTGATTTACAATGCAGGCTTCTGCTATGCAAAAATAAAATTCAAATGACGCTTCCAATATGGTGACTAAAATGCCAAATACGCCCAAATTCCCTATCACAAGTGCGTAACTACAGTGTTCAGAATGAACGCTAATAGTTTCAATGTCCTGATATGAGACACTTTTGCAATCAACCATGCCATTGAATGAGTTCATACATATCCAAAGTACGGTACTAAATAATTAAAAATACGGTCAGCACCTTGGAAATTCCAACGAATATTTCAAAGAAACAAGTATTCTCCAATTATATCAAGCAACACGATCAAAATAGAAGGCAACATTGACACGATATAACAACCATTGTGGCCTCGTCTCATATGATATGCATGTCATTTAATGGTGATAGTATAATAACTTTAATTCACGAAAGAATTCGAAAGCAGCTGTCACTTTTGGCATATTGGTGTGCTAGAGACACCTAGACACTGGCTTTTAGGAATATGTGTGCTTTAGATAGTCATAAAGCAAGGTTTCTGTTTTTTATATCTTTATGACTTTCACTTTCTAGAAAGTGACGGTAAAACTGGTAGTGCAGTGTGGGCATGTATATCTACGCATGGTTAACGTAAGTAGAGTTGAACCGACATTCTGAGCTGTACGAAGTATCTGCAAGAAATTGGACATTCGATAGGCAATGCACCAACAGACGATTTGGGTAATAATGGTCAAAAAAAGAAACTGAAACAAACATTTCCATACTGAATGAGATGATCCAAACTATGGATAAAAAAAAAACTATTCCAATCTATCATGGACAATGAAGATGGAGAATACATCGAATCTAATATGGCTGGCAGAACATTGGAAGCAGAATAATGGTAGAAGCTATGAGGGATCAGGAAATTGTAATTAAAATGTTTCAAGTCGTAAACGAGAAGTAGATTGTACGTGCGCCGATTCTTGGAATTCAATTTCAACATACGAGCGTTCTTGCTCGCATGTAAAGAATACCAAATCTTGGCGCACGTCTTCGAAAACACTAATTGCGCCAAATACAAAATCTAATAAAATTGTAATAGATAAACATCAATAAGAGCCTTGTGGTATAACTTTGTAAGACCAACAAGAATGCAACGTTACCCGTGGTGTATAGTTTTATGTTTGACCATGTCAAAATACTGCTTTATGCACTCACTCAGGCACGAACGAAGATCCGGCAATAGGTTGGGTATTTACCCTGAATTCTCTGGCGATGGTCTTGACCTATTTCATAGTACTTATTGTCTCTGTATCGTCACAATGCCGATGAGCCTTGCCATGAAGCTGTATACTTTGCAGAAACAATATTCAGTTTAAGTGTAAATGATAATGTAAGACATTATTTATGCTCTTTATTAGTTCTAGATGACATTGTTTATATGGTGAATATATATATATATATATATATATATATATATATATATATATATATATATATATATATATATATATATATATATATATATATATATATATATATATATATATATATATATATATATTATGTGTGTGTGTGTGTGTGTGTGTGTGTGTGTTCCATTGATCCCGTACCATGGTCATGCAAATTTCCTATCCATTTTTGACTTGGCATCCTTCAGATTTTAGATAACACTGGTGGTTGATTTACAATGTTGATAAAATAAAAGGTATTGATTTCTATCTAAAGAAAGTAATATCTGATTAATCTAAAATGCACAGGAAATACATTTCAATCGTATATCTGACAGTGTTTATAAAGTAGTTATTAGTCGATAAGCATGCATGATAACATTTTGTTTTCTTCTACTGCATCCTAAGGAACCTCATTATGTTTCCCTAACTCTGAAAATGTCAAGATTTCCTTGGCTGAACTTGATGCGAACAGCATTTAAAAAGTTAGTTTGCTGTTTGAGAGCCCGACTAGTTGGTGAGATGTTTGATCCTTGTGGTACCCGACAAATCTGTGATATGTCTTTGATATCAGTGCACCAATCCGGTTCTTATGTTTGTTTTTTAATAGACAATGTTGGATACTTCCGGCAGCAGCAAACACATATTCTTTCAAATCAGTTGCTAATCGGATGTTCAAGGTAACAGATCCTTTAGGTTCAGAGACTGTGATACTAAGTTGTGTTTAATCCTTCAGAACCTTTATATTGATCTTGCTGACAGGAGACGAAAATTCGACACAGTCTGAAGTGATCTGGTATAGCATAATAGACGGGCAACTTTACAGTCTAATTTTATAAATTCCCAAATGTTCAAAGACAACTTCTTCCAGCATAATACTCTTTCCTAATTATATTCATCACACACTCGTTTGGTTTGGATAGATTTGCATTGTGTGTTGTTTCATCTTTAGCTTCTCCATGTTATGAGCCTGATATATCTACTGTTAGATGTTTGATTTTGTTTCTTTGCATATAAACTCTAGATAACTCTTGCCTTTTTCAGACAGCTGCACTAGTAATGTATGTTTAACGATTAAAATAATGTGTGCTCAAGAATACAAGTATACAAGATAAGAGAGAGAGAGAGAGAGAGAGAGAGAGAGAGAGAGAGAGAGAGAGAGAGAGAGAGAATATATATGAGATCGGATCAGTCCGTTCAAGAGTTCTCATTTGTTTGAAGTAGGAGGAACTATGCTTGCCAATAGTGTTCATACTGGGTGAAAGTGTACCAATACGTTTCTCAAAAGATCTGAGATGACGGTCATATGCGCTATCATTTGATGCTCATACAGGTTTCCATCATAAATGCAAATACGTACCCGTCGAGTAATAGCATGATATGTCGCATCCCTTTGCATATGCATGCCTTGAAGTATTCAGCAACTGGTTGTTGTGTCATTGACATTTGCCTCAAGCAATGCTTCATATATACCACTTAATTAAATACAGCGTCCAGTTCATCTTAGCATTGCCATAAATGTATGCAGCAGACCTACATGTATACAGAAGACCCTCCTTAACAATTACATTCATCTACGGACATTTCCAGTTGGTTCGGTTTTTCATATAGCTTCATATCAGTCTGAAAACAGTTTTCCGTGCATGTACCATATTAACCATATTGATATCATGAGTTTATGAAGGATTAATAAAAATACACCAAATAGTAAATTAGTAAATGAATAAGGTACATCAATTAATAAATTAACAAGGTACACCAGTTAGTAGAAGTATTACAACTGTGAGCTGAGGCAACTGTCTGAAGAGGCACTCCAACAATTATTGATAGGTCTGGATTTTGACAATGGAGTTGAATGCAGACTATGTGAAAATGTTGTCGTCCTATTTGTAAAACGTCCTGAATCGGGCAGTGTCCGATATACATGGGTAAACCATGATCATGACTTGTAGATGCATCGAATCGTTGTAGAGGCGTCTACTAAGTTCAAGATGGTTGTGAATAGTCTGACATATGACACGCTATCAATTTGTTTGCGGTTTCTGGAACTCTGGACATATATTCATCTTCAACTGTTGCAACTATTTCTATAAAACTTAGATTTGGTTCCTAGCGTGATGTTCTTTGAAAAAGGATCAAAGGTTTGGCATCCAGGGTATCATTAACATCCGTCTATATTCAATAATAAAATCATCATCGTCGGCTGAGACCAATATGTGTTTACTGTTGTTTATACTTATCTTGTTTTGAATTTTGATTCAAATCTTGTGAATACTAAGGAAATATTGCTACAATTTATGAGCGATACACACCGTTCTGACACGCATTAAAAAGATATGGTTCACATAAAATAACTGAAGTAACATGAAATTCGCAAGCTATTTTTCCTTCTTTCCTGGACATTTGCAAGAAGTAAATAAAGTTGCGTATCGCTCGATTCGGATTTAGAGTACGGGAAATTGACAAATTTATCTTTATATTCCTTTAATGATCTTAAGTGCCCTATTAAAAAAAACACAGCACATGTTTTGAAATGTGTTCATAGCTGTTGTATGTCTTTCTACCAAGAAACAGAATTGTATTGTCATATTTTATTCAGGAAATGATGAAACCCATATACATTGAAGATTGATACTAGAAAACATATAAGTCTGCAATAATTTATCGCACTGTCAGAGAAGAACAAGTAAAACGAGACGGAGTCGGGCTCCAATTTACGACTTTGTTGTGCAATTTGCGATTGCTGAACTGAAACACACACACACACACACACACACACACACACACATTACTTGATCGCCTTGACTATCTAAATTAATTGAATTATTGTTGCTGTTGTGGCATGAGTGTTTGTGGTTATTGCTCTATTCGTCGTGTAGATAATGTTGCTGCTATTGTTTTTGTTACTTTTGCTACAGCTATTCTCCTTTTTACAATTCTTGTTGTTCATGATAAAAAAGCAGTTGTAATATGATGTCATTAATGTAGTCATTGTCAGCCGGCACGCTAGAAGGTAAGACAACAGAGTTTAAGAGGACAAAATCCGGATCTGAACAATTTTATTGTAAATAGCAGGATATTTAGTAGTTTGTGTATACAATCTATCCCTACCATTTGTTTATTGGCATATATTGTATTTGCATTTACATTTCATACAAAAATACTGTCCTGTTTTCCAAGATCAAACGGAAAAACTTTTCCGCGAATTTGTAAGCTCACTTCGATACAAACAGTATTTGACGTCCTTTGAGACGTTTAACGTGTACGAGTCGTATTCAGTTTGTGTAGCAAAGTGTCAAGTAGAAACAATATGGTTCAATATGCAGCTCTAAATTGTGTGAATAAATTATACAAGTTAAGTGTCTCGAAATATGCAGTGAAAATTAATCGTTTAGGAAAATCAAGTAAAATATAGTATACTGTATTCTTCTTCTATACCACCTAGGGGCACCTCCCGTGCTGCACAGAGAACCCATACGAAAGGGTACCTTGAACAATTTAGGAATATCTGAAAGGACTAAATAAATAAGAGACGACTCAACTCGAGTCGGGAGAAATAAAATTTAAATTTTAAAAAATGTATGGACCTCGAGCGCAGTCGAACTCAATATAAAAAAAATAAATAATGCGAAGAATGACACGGAAAAATACAAGCATTAAAACAGTAAGTCCCTACCTATGCAACTCCAGAAGGTTTCGGGAGGGAAACTGAAACGAAAACAGACCGGAAAAAGCAAAAGAAAAACAAGGAAGAATATTTAATTTGTGAGTTTTGTTCAAAGACGAAGAACTGTGTGTGCCTGTGCATTGTTGAATAAATTTTCTAGATTATATGCTGCATTCATCTTGTTTGTATAATGTCGGTAATATCAAAATAACTCACTTATAACTGAAAGTCTATGTGTTCATATATTCTCGTTACATTTCGTATAACAACAAATACATCCCGGAACACGACGATAAAAAAATGAAACAAATGTTGCTGTTAAGTTTCTTGACTGGTACACATACTATACTAACATTGTTCATAAAGGTGGTAATTACTCTCAAACTCGGACCAGGCTGATTCGGTACAAATTGCTGACTGGTTAGCCCAGATATTCACCATGTGAAATATTAGTCAGCTTTGTACAGGATATAGTCGTGAAATTTCAATTTCTTGTTAAAGATAATTTTCTCATTATGATCCAAGTACGTCGAGCAGTTCAAACATGTATTTAAGGTAACAAAATCCCGTAGTACGCGTGATCATGGTTTTGTTATATACAATAAAATAACGTAAACCTGATTTTTTGGAAATCGTCAATTTAGTAGTGAAATATTTTTTAAACTTCTCGTTCAACTTTAAATAGTTTGTTCTATTGAGAAATAATAAAATTACGAACACTAACAAATAAGAAGAAATAAACTAAACGATGTTGAACTCCTTAGCGACCGTATTTCCTGAGTAGGTGTCAATGCTGTTTTTATCGAGTTCAAGTATCATTCATTATTAGGTTGGAGCCCTTTCATATATAAAACAGTAGACATCACATCATGCTTACACCCGCTCTATTATTTTTTTCCAGTTAAAATGTTGCGAATGATTTGAATAGTAGAGCAAAACGGATAGATACCATTTTTGTTTTCGTTAAGTACAGAAGCTGAGTTGATCAAATGGAAAAATTGAGAAGTTATAAATTTGATAGATTTGATATATTATTAAGTTGAAGAAAGACAACAATAAATACAGCCTTAACAACCACGTGGCGATCTTGCAATTAGTATATAGGATCCTTCTCCCAGGGCTAATTCTCCATAATTTATTATCAACAATGCCGGTGTGTACACATTGTCTCAATTGATATAACTTCCGCTATTTGTGAGGGAGAGGGAAGCGCGTTGTTTAATTCAAGACGGATCGGGAGATATGATCGGTTTTTCATAAATTTATTCGTAACGAGTAAGAATGAAAGGTAAAAATTTTCAGAAAGTGAATCATATACATATAGCAAATTATATAAAAAAAATTTGTTGCGAATTTCAGTTTTGCATGTTTGTTCCCTTTAAGGTTAAGACATAATTTGGCCGCCTTGTATTTTACATTTAAAATGGTGGTCATGTAGTTAGTTACTAATAAATGCACTTACTAATACCAGCAATAACAATTTCTGTCAAATAATGATAAACTTATAATTAAAAAATGCAACTTGCTTACATTATATATCCATGCAAATGCCGACTTTTGTTGGTATTCAGTGGAAACGTATTCCACTGAATGGTTCTATTTTCCACAGTATCTTGATAGCAGGATAAATAAATGTTTCAAAAACAATTCTTAAGCCCATAAAGTTGATAATATTGCAAGGAAACATTAGAGCTCCCGTGTAACTTGAAATGTGAAGTGCAGACCTGCCTGGTTTTAGATCCTGTTGCAAGGAAACTTGGGAACTCCTGTGTAACCTGTGAATTATAGACCATTGTGATTTGGGGCATTTTAGAATCTGTTGCAAGGAAACTGTAGAATTCATGCATTCCTAGTAATGTAAACTACAGTCCAGTGCGACTGTGGACAATATAGATTATATTATATGGAATCTTGCTGCAGAACTTGCAAAGTAACTACAGGCCAATGTGACTTGAGATATTATATAGCCCTAACTTGAAAGTAGACGATTCATCCACGTGTGGCCGACATAATTTCGCTAGCTGTATACGATAATGGTAACAGCTCTTCCCAAATAGATACACCGAATTGCCCTGTTCTTCTGATTGCGAAATGAGTCATAATCGTCGCTTACATTTATGTCCGCCTCATTCTGATATCCTATCTAGCTTTTTTTGTACTTCACTGACTGCTCCCCTTATTCTGAGTTTTTATCTAGCGTTTTATTTCCAGAATATTTATTTTTGGTATTAATGAAAGAAAATGTTTTAGTGAATATACTCTGTAATGTACAAAAGCTAACTAAAATGGAATCTAATTTTCTTGTTACTTTTTCAACAGTTTATTGATAAGCGCATTGACATTGACAACGTATCAATTCCAAGATATTGCGAATGTGTTTCAACGAAGACTTTGCAACTCGAAACAAAGCGCAGAACAATAACTTCATTGTCAATATTTGTTCTCACTTTCCCTCAACATTATGCCTTTTGCGATGACCCAGTTTTTAGTTCTAAACGTTGTGGAACGTGACCCTGAATCATCCAAAAGGATTAGCCACTATGTAAAATTGCTGTGTTGTAATTTGCCAGAACGCCAGTAACAATTAGATTTGATTGCACACGAAATACAAAGCAACTCCCGCAATGCCTTTCTTTAGAAGCGGACTATTTTACTAAGATTGTGTGGTTGGTACATTCTCAGTGCTTCATACCCTTGCAGCATGCAAACTCTCAACATGCAGTTCACATGCCAATATTTATTAATGCATGTTTTATTGGTCATAAAAAGACATATTTTTCTGTTTCTTCATACAACTGTTTCTGTTTTTGTTGCATACTCTCTATAAATGATGATTCACAGGCAACAGTTACGCGCGTGGTTTGTATGTCGTAACTTCATTAATTATTTTACTAGAAAAGGAAGGACAATTTATGTTCATGGCATGTTCATAAACTTGGACGGAATGGCAACGATGTACATCTGGACCACAATAACTCATATCTCCTTGTCTATGCAAAACAAATGACTAATTGCTACATTCCTAATGCCAATTTACTTTACTCATTTATGCTATGAGCATGTCATGCTAAATGGACTCCAACATGTCAAGCTTAATTATTCGTTTAAAAACAATGTATGTTTTGTTACGATTCTTCATTGATGACTAATCTTTATAGCCAGGTAACCTGTACTTACAAAATACTACAGGCATGTCAAATGTTCACAATTCTATTATGCATGATACATTATGATACATTATGATACATTCTAATAGGAGATCGTGTTAGCAGTGCAGTATTTTCCGCTTCTAGATATACAAAACCGAAATGCAAAATGTGTTAAAAAGACTCATTTTGGAAAAGAGTTTTTAATATTAGGCTAAATTCACCATGTATTTATATTTTCCATATCCAATATTTCTCTTTCTGGTCACATTCATTTCCAGTCCGTCTGTGATCTGACTAAATGGGCAGAGTATATATTAAATGGACATTCTCACATTAAGTTTAAATGTTTCGCACGTTTTGTCTTGATCATGTTTAGCCAATATTACGGACTCCACAACTAATGCACTCCTGGAACTAATTGATGCTTTCGCTAGACTTTAGCTGATATTGTTTACTTATGTTGATGATGTAATGAAATTAATAGTCGCTGGCATTTGCCCATAAATTACACAATGCATGTCTTTACATATGCATGCTTCTTCTTCTGTAATAGTTCCTGACATTATCTTCTTTACAGAGCAGAATCATTCCACGGTGTAATAACGATTTTATTTAACGATGTAGAGAGCAAATGGTTAGGGAAATAAATTACAACAATTCGTAAGGTTTTCTAACAATTTGCATCTCGCCAATGCTGATATCATACAAGTCTAATATATTTCTGAATTCTCGATTCCTATTACAAGATGGAAACATAAACTGACTTGTACTGCACAACGAGCATCTCCCATTGTTATCTTTCTTATATGTGCACATTATTTCTCAATGTTATTGCGATTCCATTTTATCAGTTCAGTTATTCACAGCAAATGTAATCTTTTCGTTCTCGTTTTACATCCACCCATCAAAACTAGCACAGTAATAATAACAATTTTCCAGCATAGCAGTATTCAATTATTTATCGCATCCCTGTGTTTGAAATACATATACCCTAATTACTTTATTCAGGTTTCAAACAACGAAACATAATATTGAACTAAGAAAAATTTGATATTTTCACTGTCAAGTGCCAAATTTTTCGTCAGTGATATCCAGTAATTAATTCGCAGGCTAGCCGACAATCAACTGTCTTGGGGAGAGTTTGGAACGGAAAAAAATGTTTTCTTAACTTGGTCAGACTTGGTACAATAATTAAAGTGAAAACGGACTGAGTGTTTGACACGTAAAATTATGGGATTACTCACGTAGAGCTTTCAAAAATGATTGAGACAAATCATAAGGGATATTTCGATCCTAAGTGGCATTTTTGGCATCTGGATAGACGTTTTCCATAAGGTCAGTAAGAATAGCATTTATTCCGATTGGGCAAATGCATGGGGAAGGGGGGGGGGTGTCAGACCCAGAATCGGGAAATATATAGTTCGTATCAAACGATGTTAGTCAGTCTAGGAAGACCTCTGCGAGAGACAGTCAGAATAATTGATTCCAACACAGGAGAAGACTCCGTACGTCTTTGAAAAAAAGACGTTCGTAAATTAATTGTGGTTCCAGGGAACTGAATGTGGAACGATTGTAAGACGCCAGAAACACAAGGTATCTAACTCAAATTCACCTTTATTATGATGTAATGTATATGCTGTTTATCTTTGGCATAGATGCATAATGTATCGATACTACGATACGAATAGTTCAGTATTACACTGATTTAATAACGTACTTTTATATGTTTCTTTGTTACAGAGGCATGATATGTTCATATTTTGTATGGATAGTCGGTTTTACAGTGATTTAATAATGTATTTTGAATTCTGAATTAGCATTTTTTACCTTGTATACTTAGTTAGGCAAATGGGTAGTGTAGAAAACCCGCCGTGTACATTTATGATTGGAAAGGTTACATTAATTTGAATTTATCATATTAGTAAATATGGATTGTATGTTATGTTATATTGCCTCACTTTACGTAATGATTTACGGGAATATGACTTTCCCGAATTCTGATGTCGATAATTAGCAGTATAGCTCTATTGATCTGAAACCATGTATAGAATTTGTTAGCCATACAAATGATAACACTGATACTAAGATCTGATTGATCGAACATGAAGACGGACGAACAATCGCAACTTTTAAAAGTAACGAGATACTTAGGGCGTTTTACCCTTTTCTTTTGCAAGGAAAAACAGTTTACTTTGGCAAGAGTAAGAATCAGCGAGAAGTCAAAGGCAATAGTTTATTTTGGGCAAGAGTGAGAATCAGCCAGAAGTCAAAAGGAAAGAAACGAGAAGTCAGAGTGTGGAATTCCCGTTCAATTAAAGGGCAAGCTGGAGACGGACGCACGCAGGGAAAAGAAAGAAAAACCAGTCGACTAAAAAGGTCATGTTGAATCACTCGACAGTCCAATGTTAAATGAACATTCGATTCCTTGATGAAATTTACTCTCAGTATTAAGGTTAACTTCATTTATTTTCATTAATGTTTGAATTCTTATGAATGTATCCAGTATTTTAAAGCTTCGGCATTTGTATTTTTTCTGAACTAAGTGTATTCAGAAAGGGAGAAAGTGTAATTCACAGTGTCATTCTTTTTCTTAATTGTATTTTTAATTAAATTCATATTTTATCTTTACGGGGGCTCGTGTATTGTCTTGTTCAAAGTACCATCTCAGATTACTATATTCACTGACCGGGCATATTACACCGTAGCGATCATCTCCTAGATAACGCCAATTAGTGGGAGGCGGTCTTCAAGTGATGTTTCCAAGTTGCGCAATACCTATGACCAGGCCTTGTTCAATATTGTCCTAATAACACTTTGATCACCCGCAGCTTAGGATTTGAAGGTTAATTGTGATTGAAGTATCTGAGCGTATTTTGAACAAAGGCATAAATTTGTTATTAAGTAGGAATCGAGTGAATCAAACATTGTCTGCTATTTTTGTATACTTGCATGCAAATTGTTTATGTTAAAAGTGGTTTGTAGAATTTGAGATTTATACCTTCTGTGTGAAATTATTATAAGCGTTAAAGTGGTACTACCTAAATAGTCTTTTGAGACAAGAACCAATTATTTGGGCAGTACTGTATTTTAGACAGCAATTAATCACGTCTCGTTAGCAGTATCCCACTGTTACTGGAATTTCGGTCTGGTCAATTAATTGCGGCTGATTCGACCTGTCCATCTCGCTGCAGATAAGGTTATTTTAGGTCAAACTATTTTCGTAGGAAAAAACCCTGATTGTAGGTCAGTTAAGGACATAGTTCTAGAGAAAAGGAAAGACAAAACATACGTAATGGCGACAGACAGACAGTTATTAAAGGAATTTAAATCCATTGGAAAAGACGAACTTGGGTATGAGGGTGACAAACTAACTGAATTTATGGAAAGAAGTTTGAAAGAACATAAGGAAGAAAAAGCTAGAGAACGAGAGAAGGAGAGGGAAAAAGAAATGGAACTCGCGCGACTACAAGCAGAAGAAAAGGTAAGAGAAAGGGATCATATGCTAGCCATGGAGAGACTAAGGCTCGAAGCCGAGTTCAGGAGGGGTGAAGAATCGAACGTACGTCCGGACACCCCGAGTAGTCGCGTGGAAGACAGACGACCCATACAGTTAACCATGCCGATGTTTAATGACAAGGAAGAAATAATTGACAACTTTTTGACGCAGTTTGAAAAGTTGGCCCTGGTTCACCAAATACCTAAGGACCAGTGGGCCATCAATATTTTAGCCTTTTTGCAGGGGGCGGCGAAAGATGTGTACCACAACATGACCCCAGCCGAGATAGACGATTATGACACTCTGAAGAAAGCTTTACTTCGCCACTATGAGTTGTCAGCGGAAACGTTCCGGAAACTTTTTAGGGAATCGTCAAAAAGGGCTACCGAAACACACGCGCAATTTCACAGTCGAGTGCGCGTGATTTTTGATAAATGGATAAAAATGTCTGGCACCGCGTTAACGTACGAAGGTATTCGCGAAGAGATTTTAAAGGAACACGTGTTAAGTACCTACAGAAAAGATTTAATTGTGTTTTTGGCGGAGCGCGAATTCTCAACTTTGGATGAGATAAGCAAAATGGCCGAGCGCTATGAGAGCGAGCATGCGCGTCCAACTCCTTGGAACGGTAGGGACCGACTTGGAATCAGTGAGTTTAGAAAGACCACTGAGGTAGCAACCCATAGACGAAATGGTCAAAATGGTGGGAGGCCAGGGGCCGGGAATCCCAGCCAAGTACATTTCCGTGGGTCGGGAAAGACTCAAGGGGTAGATAGGGATACCTCGGGTAGAAGAGGTGAGCCAGTATGTTATGGCTGCAATAAACCAGGCCATGTTGTCAAGGACTGTAGAAAGTATCGTCCGACAACGGTTAATTCGGTAACTCCGAATACTGTTAAGAAAGGGAAAACTGGAGTCTACGAATGTAGCGAGAGCTACGGTAAATGGTGAGGAAGCCACGGTGCTGTATGACACCGGCTGTAGTTACCCGGCCTTGTTAGACCGTAGATACGTCAAACCTGGAGATTATACAGGTGAGACGGTGGAAGTACAGTTTGCTAACAGGACGAAGGATTCGCTTCCGGTCGTTAGCATAGACCTTGATTCGCCATATGTAAAAGGGCGAATTCAAGCAGCGTGTTTGTCGGGACTGTCTCATGACGTAATATTAGGGTGTAGGTATGTGTTGCCCCAACCTAGCCCTATGACGTGTAACCCTATACATGTCGGGTCAGTGGAGACGAGGGCTATGAAGCGAAGGTCAGGGTCGAAGCCGCTAAGATCCGTGACTTCGCCCATAGACATTTTGGTACCTGGTGAGTTAGAGAAGCTTCAAAAGGAAGATGTGTCTCTTGACAAGGTACGTAGGTACGCGACGGACGGGTCCGTACGGAAATTGCCAGACGGCGAGGTTAAGTTCGCGACAAAGCGCGGTATTTTGTATCGGTACGCCAAGAAAGGGGTCGATACGTTTAAACAAGTTGTGGTACCCGTGGGGAAGCGCGACGAAGTGCTTAGGTTAGCACATGAGGGTCTTCTCGGAAGCCACATGGGCGTGGCGAAGACCAGAGATAGGTTGGTGAGGGAGTTTTATTGGCCAGGTGTGCATGGGGATGTGAGGAGGTTTTGTTTGTCATGTGACAAGTGTCAGCGAGTGGCACCGAAAACCTCCCATCGCCCAGTGCCACTAGGAACCACCCCACTAATAGATGTGAGAGTGGCGATGGATTTAGTAGGTCCGATTAAACCGGCGGTGGAAAGTGGAAATCGGTATATATTAACGGTCGTAGATTACGCTACCCGGTACCCGGAGGCAGTGGCCTTGAAGAACATTGACTCAGTCACGGTGGCTGAGGCCTTGTTAGGGGTGTGGTCGAGAGTCGGAGTTCCAGACGAGATACTGACCGACCAAGGGACACAGTTCGTGACCCAGGTGATGGAAGAGGTAAATAGATTACTCTCCATTAGACACCTGACGACTACCCCGTACCACCCGCAGTGTAATGGGTTGGTAGAACGTTTCAATGGGACATTGAAACAGGCTTTAAAGAAGCTATGTGAAGGTCGACCTAGGGATTGGGATCGATACCTTCCGGCGATACTGTTCGCGTATCGTGAAGTACAGCAGGCAAGTTTGGGTTTTTCACCTTTTGAATTAGTTTATGGGCGGACGGTAAGGGGACCCATGGCTGTCTTGAAACAGTTATGGACGGATGAGCAAGCATCCGAAGAAGTGCGTACAACATACCAATATGTTGTCGACTTGCGTAACAAACTAGAAGAAGTTTGTAAATTGGCTCAAGAAAATCTCTGCGACGCAAGGGGACGTAAGCCAAGTATTACAACAAAAGGGCGAAGGAACGTCACTTTGAGGTGGGTGACAAGGTGTTGTTGTTGTTGCCATTGGAGCACAACAAGCTGCAAGTCTCATGGAGGGGGCCATTTGTTGTAACAGAGAAGAAAGGTGGACAAAACTACCGTATCCGAGTAGGGGATAAGGATAAGTTGTTCCACGTAAATCTTTTGAAGCGGTACCGTGTGCGAGAACCACCCACGGAGTTCGTGGTGGCTACCGTCGTGACGGAAGAATCCGACGACAACGCAGGGCAGGCGGAAGTACTCCCTAGTTGTCCGTTGACGAGGGAGGAAACCTACGTCGACGTCACACTTGACGTTACGTTAACGTCAGACCAACGTAAAGACGTGGAGTCGGTACTTCAAGAATATTCGAGCGTCTTAACAGAGAGACCGGGGAGGACAGAGCTGGAGGAGTTCTCTTTGAAGCTGCTGAACGATAACCCAGTAAAGTTAAGACCATATCCGTTGCCGTACGCGAAAAAAGAAGCGGTCCGTAAGGAAGTTGAAACTATGTTAGACTTGGGTATTATCGAACCAAGCGAGTCGGGGTATAGCTCTCCTGTTGTACTGGTCCAGAAGAAGGATGGGGCACACAGATTTTGTGTCGACTACCGAAAGTTAAACCGAATTACAGAATTCCAGGTAGAACTTCTACCTGACCCTGAGTCTATTTTCGCAGGAGTAACCCATGCTAAATATTTTTCTAAGATCGATCTGTCAAAAGGATACTGGCAAATTCCAGTCCGTAGTGAAGACAGAGCAAAACTCGCCTTTGCAACCCAGATGGGACTTACCAGTGGGTGGTCATGCCATTCGGGGTGCAGAACGCGCCCAGTGTCTTCACCCGTATGATGCGGAAATTCCTTGAACCATTGCGGGGGATGGGAGTTTCCAACTTCATGGACGATCTTCTATTAGCTACATCTATATGGGAAGAACACATACTTTTGCTGAAAAACGTCTTAGAACGACTACGACAAACCGGACTGACCGCACGACCATCGAAGTGCCATATAGGGTTCAGACAATTAGACTACCTAGGACATACCCTCAGCGAGGACACGTTAAAACCAGAGAGTTCAAAGGTCGAACAACTTAGGAACGCATTACGACCAACTACTAAGACTGAAGTTAGATCTTTTCTAGGTTTGGCAGGATACTATAGGAGATATGTGGCAAATTTTAGTGCCATTGCAAGTCCATTGACTGACTTGACTCGGAAGAAAGCGCCGACGAAAGTAGTATGGACAGACGCATGTGAACGCGCATTTCAGACGCTAAAAGACAGACTGACGTCAGACGCCATAGTTAAGTTACCTGACGTGACACGGGATTTTGTTTTGAGGACAGATGCCTGTGATAGAGGTTTAGGTGCAGTGTTACTACAAAAACACGAGGGAAGCTTATTCCCAGTTGCGTATGGAAGTAGGAAACTGTCAAAGGCGGAAATTAACTATTCAGTGTCGGAGAAAGAATGTTTGGCGATTATATTTGGAATAACTAAGTTCCAACAGTATCTGTATGGTAGGAAGTTTACTTTAGAAACAGATCATCAACCACTGGCTTATTTGGCCCAGGCGAAATTAACTAAGGGTAGATTAATGAGATGGTCACTGTTTCTACAACAGTATCAGATTCTAGTGCGATACATTAAAGGTAGAGATAATGTAGGAGCGGATTGTTTAAGTCGGTTAGGAATGGCTGAAGTGAATAGGTCACCTAAGGACATGTAACAGGAGCAGTATAGATCACCGAAAAATTTGGGGAAGTAAAAATACCGATTTTTCTCTTAGAAGGGGGTAATTTCAAGTGCCAAATTTTTCGTCAGTTACATCCAGTAATTAATTCGCAGGCTAGCCGACAATCAACTGTCTTGGGGAGAGTTTGGAACGGAAAAAAATGTTTTCTTAACTTGGTCAGACTTGGTACAATAATTAAAGTGAAAACGGACTGAGTGTTTGACACGTAAAATTATGGGATTACTCACGTAGAGCTTTCAAAAATGATTGAGACAAATCATAAGGGATATTTCGATCCTAAGTGGCATTTTTGGCATCTGGATAGACGGTTTCCATAAGGTCAGTAAGAACAGCATTTATTCCGATTGGGCAAATGCATGGGGAAGGGGGGGGGGGGGTGTCAGACCCAGAATCGGGAAATATATAGTTCGTATCAAACGATGTTAGTCAGTCTAGGAAGACCTCTGCGAGAGACGGTCAGAATAATTGATTCCAACACAGGAGAAGACTCCGTACGTCTTTGAAAGAAAGACGTTCGTAAATTAATTGTGGTTCCAGGGAACTGAATGTGGAACGATTGTAAGACGCCAGAAACACAAGGTATCTAACTCAAATTCACCTTTATTATGATGTAATGTATATGCTGTTTATCTTTGGCATAGATGCATAATGTATCGATACTACGATACGAATAGTTCAGTATTACACTGATTTAATAACGTACTTTTATATGTTTCTTTGTTACAGAGGCATGATATGTTCATATTTTGTATGGATAGTCGGTTTTACAGTGATTTAATAATGTATTTTGAATTCTGAATTAGCATTTTTTACCTTGTATACTTAGTTAGGCAAATGGGTAGTGTAGAAAACCCGCCGTGTACATTTATGATTGGAAAGGTTACATTAATTTGAATTTATCATATTAGTAAATATGGATTGTATGTTATGTTATATTGCCTCACTTTACGTAATGATTTACGGGAATATGACTTTCCCGAATTCTGATGTCGATAATTAGCAGTATAGCTCTATTGATCTGAAACCATGTATAGAATTTGTTAGCCGTACAAATGATAACACTGATACTAAGATCTGATTGTTCGAACATGAAGACGGACGAACAATCGCAACTTTTAAAAGTAACGAGATACTTAGGGCGTTTTACCCTTTTCTTTTGCAAGGAAAAACAGTTTACTTTGGCAAGAGTAAGAATCAGCGAGAAGTCAAAGGCAATAGTTTATTTTGGGCAAGAGTGAGAATCAGCCAGAAGTCAAAAGGAAAGAAACGAGAAGTCAGAGTGTGGAATTCCCGTTCAATTAAAGGGCAAGCTGGAGACGGACGCACGCAGGGAAAAGAAAGAAAAACCAGTCGACGGAAAAGGTCATGTTGAATCACTCGACAGTCCAATGTTAAATGAACATTCGATTCCTTGATGAAATTTACTCTCAGTATTACGGTTAACTTCATTTATTTTCATTAATGTTTGAATTCTTATGAATGTATCCAGTATTCTAAAGCTTCGGAATTTGTATTTTTTCTGAACTAAGTGTATTCAGAAAGAGAGAAAGTGTAATTCACAGTGTCATTCTTTTCTTAATTGTATTTTTAATTAAATTCATATTTTATCTTTACGGGGGCTCGTGTATTGTTTTGTTCAAAGTACCATCTCAGATTACTATATTCACTGACCGGGCATATTACACCGTAGCGATCATCTCCTAGATAACGCCAATTAGTGGGAGGCGGTCTTCAAGTGATGTTTCCAAGTTGCGCAATACCTATGACCAGGCCTTGTTCAATATTGTCCTAATAACACTTTGATCACCCGCAGCGCCCACGTTACATTCACCGTGACCGATACTGGTTTCAAGAGAAATTCTGTGCAAGTTTCTCATGGATTATAATGATGAAAATGTATTTTATTTTTCATAATGATTTTTTTGAAATTTATTAGTTGTAGAAAAATGATATCGCCAGTTACAATACCACATTTGGAACTACTTTGTTTGTCCATAAAGGAAGTATATATGCCATTGTGTATGTGATTCCGATTTGTATGTCCATATTGGGGCCTTTTCATTTTTTCTTCTTCTATGTCTTTTATCTCTCTCTCTCTCTCTCTCTCTCTCTCTCTCTCTCTCTCTCTCTCTCTCTCTCTCTCTCTCTCATCTAAAATGTGTCAAAACTGTTGACCATCTAGTTAGTTTTAAAATAAAAACTAGTAAATCTAGTAATAATTTTATACATTTTGTGATCAGTTATTCTTCCCTTGACTTTCGAAAAAAGAAAATTTGCATATATATATATATATATATATATATATATATATATATATATATATATATATATATATATATATATATATATATATACGCACACGGGGGTGGTCGGGGCGCACACGGGGGAGGGTGCACAGAAAATTCGTAAAATAGCATTCAGTAACATCACTAAAATCTCTCTACCTTTCGATATCCTTTCGTTATCATGTTTTTTTTTACCACTCCATTGGCCTAGTGGTTAGAGCGTAAGCCTCGCATGCGGGAGGTCGTGGGTTCGATCCCCGGCTGAGTCATACCAAAGACTTACAAAAATGGTACTAACAGCTGCCTCGCTTGACGCTCAGCATTAGAATGTTAGTGTTAGGACTGGTCGGCCTGGAGTCAGAATAATGTGACTGGGTGAGACATCATATTATATGTCCTCGGTATGATGCCCCAGTACTAGACCTCACTATACACTGGCACAATGCAGACATTGAAGCGATTTGAATGAAAAGGTGTTAAAAAGATAAGTTAAAAATGCAAATCACACACACACACACACACACACACACACACACACACACACATTGTACACAAATCTGCTTTAATGGGCAATATAATAGTACAGATTTCAATCATGGAAAATTCCTTATTTTGTGTTACTCGTCAACATTTAGTTAAAATTCCGTACAACCCGGAAAAATTCATACATGTTGTAAGCCAGCGAGTTGGTTTGGGTGGGGATGGAAATGAAAGAGTTCCCATAGACAAGTACATTGATTCTTGATAGGTATTTGTCTTTCAACAAGCTGACTGGTTGAAAAGAAGCGATGATGAAAAAAACAGATAACGTTCTCATTTCAACTTGAAAGCCTGATCGTAGTCGAAGAAACATGTTTCACATTTACGCTTTGTTTGCTGTAACTACGTTACCAGTACTTCTTTGTTCATACCCATGAAGAATGCTATATATACTGCAGATAAAACAAAAGAAAATGTTGCCACATCCAAAAACCAGTCATCTAATCGTTCTTTAGCCAAAACAGCTTTAACTTCCGGCAGTCACTGTGGCTGGCAATACGACATACGAATAATCTCTCATACTCACTTACAGGACCAGTCTGGCAATACGACGTATCAATAATCTCTAATACTCAATTACAGGACCAGTCTGGCAATACGACGTATCAATAATCTCTAATACTCAGTTACAGGACCAGTCTGGCAATACGACATATCAATAATCTCTAATACTCAATTACAGGACCAGTCTGGCAATACGACGTATCAATAATCTCTAATACTCAATTACAGGACCAGTCTGGCAATACGACATATCAATAATCTCTAATACTCAATTACAGGACCAATCTGGCAATACGACATATCAATAATCTCTAATACTCAATTACAGGACCAGTCTGGCAATACGACATATCAATAACCTCTCATACTCACTTACAGGACCAGTCCAAATCCAAACTGTGTAGACCCAGATTTGCCATCGCGTAATGCGCCAGCATATCTGAGTCTGTGCAGTTTGTTAGGAATAATTATCAGAACAAACACCATAGAGCCTGAACTGCTATATCAGGACATGTGTTGTTTGCAGTTCGACTCGACTTATAAGCAATTATATACGGTAAAATTTCTTATCGGCGACTATCCACAATAGTCTACCTTTTCTTTAGATTTATTCTAGTAAGACATGAATAATTGCAAGCCACGGTATATACTTCGCTTACTAGCTGCGAGTCCAACTGACAGCTGCACACACCAATCTGCCTTAGCATAATGCGCCGGCATACACGAGTCGGTACGGTTTGTTAGGAGTAATCAGTAAAACAAACAAAATAGAACCTGATCTGCAGTCACATTATGCTACCTACGACAGATCAGGATCTTTGTTGCTGGCAGTTTGACGCGACTTATAAAACGCAAGTTTGATGCATTTGTCTACACTGCCTTTTTCACGATGAAACTGACATCAGTTTTCATCCAATCAAAGTAACTCGAAAACGTATAACAACAATAACATATAAGCTATATAACGAAAAAGTAGACACAAATTTTATGACTTCCTTGTCTTAATAAAACATATTATTTACATGAAAACTGTGAAACGTAATCATTAATTACAGTCATAAAACAGTATTTTGTAAACACTGTAAGGAAAACAAATCATGGGTTATTAATTTGTTGACTCATTATTACAAAACAGTAAGTGTGCAATGCAAAAGCAACTTAGAGAGTGAACTAAAGTGCTTTTCTCCAAAGCTTTGACGGTTTATGTAATAATTTTTTGCCAAATAAATAATGATAATTGGTTCTGACAGTCTTGTTGATGTTCGGTGGATGAGGATGTATTAAAATGCCGTTACCTAATTGACATTTATTTACCATCACTAATTCATATTCGTGTTTGCAGGGAAGCAAACCATTACTGTTAGCCTTTTTGTACTACGTTGAACAGAAAATGATTGACATATTACGAATGTTGTACCATGCATGCGTATTACATGCAACGAAGATGGCAGTCATTTTTTTACGAGGTTGCCTAGGTGATATTGGGGTGATTAAGTGCAATCAGGGTAGCACTTCAAACGTTTTATTGTATAGTTTCTGTATAGATTTGGACACTGTTTTTTATATTAGTATTTATCGAATAACAAAAAGAATCTGGATGTACATGCTATAAATGCTCATTAATTTGTTTTCACTTCATCTGATGTAGGATTCAAGTATTTTGGTCTCTTTTTATAGGTTGTAAAGTTCATCAAATGCAGATTGAATGAGCGCTTTCGATTATTATAATGTTTTGTTTTTAAAATTTAGTTTAATTTTAGACAGAAACGTATCGTAAATTCTTTAACATAACATTTGGACATGCATTAAGACTTGGATAATTTCGAAATGTAAGCTTCATTTATGTGACCATTATTAGACATTCCATCTTTTCTTCTTCATTTTATGGTCAGTACGACAAGAATTAATCTGAGTCAAATTTAGCAGGAAATGAAATACGTTTTAAACATGGCAACTTTTTGAGGCTGACAAAATAGGATCATAGTAGCAGTATAATTTATTACTATATAAATATAATAGAGGCTGAAAATGATAATGAAGAGACAATAATTATTAAGATAAAATCTGTTTTATGCTTTAAAATTTGAACGATAGGAATATTGTGTGCAGACGGCTTTATTTAACGTTTTAATTTTACCTTATAGAAAATAAGCTTGTTGCGGGACCTTTAAAAGTAATAATTGTGGGGTATAGAAAGAGATGAAGCCATTTTCAAGTTGATCCACCGTCTGGCGATTAGACCATCACGTTATTCACGTCAAGTCTTTGGGGTTCTAATCCGAGACCTCTTGCATCTGAGGCGGGCGCTATAACCCCTAAGCGTGGTGAAGCTGCTGTTGAAATTGAAACGTTTTCGAGAGCGTCAACGGTTGTTCAAATAGTTGCAGCCTTAGTCAAAGAAGCAGTGCGGCAAATTTACCTACCCTCACCAAGGAAGATTTTCCGTCAATGGTTTTATGTGAGAACGTACAACAGGGTTATTTCTTCCACACTGTCACGGAATTGTGTATGGCTGATATCAATATGTATATGTGGTAAAAAATGTACTCGGGTTTTGCTGCCTCGTACAGCGTCACCGAGGGTGGTTTATTAATTATCGGCTCTAGTTATTTCGAAATGGTGAGCGAAACTCAGATCACGCTGCATGTGCGAATTGCCTGCAGCTTAAAAGTCTAAGTACCTAGCTGCATATACTGGTCACAGACTCACAGCTAGGGTATATGATAGAGAGATTCTCTGTAAACATCATATTACAATCCAGTCTTGTCAGAAAAGTTTCTCGCTTTAAGGAAGCAAACTTTCAGCTAAAGAGGTAAAATAGATTTAAGATTATAGTCTTATCGCTATTCGTTTTATATGACATAATTGTGTCATATATAAGATGTTTAAGTATTTATTCAAAATTATACAGAGTAAATACCTAGGTTATGCAGCGCCATTATATTAGTAATACTATGGTCTGTTTCGAGATAGCTTTTTGTTGTAACTGAACAGACAAATTTAGTTTAATTACACGCTGCATGCCTTGAATGTTTAGTGTACATGAATAACTAATTCATGTTTACATATATGAATGTAAAAGTACTTTACAGTGTCATATGTATTACACGGTTTGGTTGTTTTAATTTTAGCTGACCGTGGGGTCCATGGCTGGCCATGGGGTCCGTGGCTGACCGTGTGTGGGGCTTGTCTATGCTGCCCGTGTGTGGTGCCATCTTTTAGTGAACGTGTGCTGACCGTGGGGTCCGTGGGTGACCGTGGGGCTTTTATATGCCTCCCGTGTATGTTGCCTGTATATGGTGCTATGTGTATGCTGCCTTTTGTGTATGCTGCGTTATATATATATATATATATATATATATATATATATATATATATATATATATATATATATATATATATATATATATATATATATATATATATATATATATATTATATAATTGGGTGATGTGAAGTCACAGAACTGTGGGGTTTCTTGTGACGTATACGCTGTGTTTTGCTGACGTTGGTTCTGAAGAGTGTACTGGTGTTCTCAAATCGAGGGACCAAGGCATCGCGACCATCGTGTCTGTGTTGAATGTAAGAGCTCTTGAGGGATCCTTCAAACAGGCAGGGGGGAGTGGACCATGCGTGGCGACCTCGCCACCATTGACTAGAGCGGGTGGAAACGAATATACATCTTGGACGTCAGATGGACGCCACGATAGTTGTAAAATACGTGTTCCATATTATTGCCATTACCATCTGAGCAAATATTTTACATTTATATATCAACTTCGTTATCTGAACGATAAACTCATAATTTCACCTTTTCATTGCAGTTTCGTTATTTGAACGATAAATTCATACATTCATAATTTCATATTTACATCTCAGTCTCGTTATATCAACGATAACTTCATAAATTCATAAATTCATATTTACATCTCAGTCTCGTTATTTGAACGAAAACTTGATAACTTTATAAATTTATATTTACATCGCAGTTTCGTTACATAAAAGATAAAATCATTACATACTTGCCTTTGCTTTGGTAACTCGTTATATGAACGATATAACTAAAATTACAGGCATTTACATCTGTCTCATTATACGAACTATATATATTTGCAAATTTATACGTGTACTTGTATTTGTTGATCGGGTGATCAGACGTTATTCATGTCAGTTTCAAATGTCTTTCGTTGAAATCATCCTTTGAGATCTTTGTCATTGAGTTACTCGTTGTTGATAGTTCCATGTTAGGAACATTATAATTTTCCTTATCTTTTGTTTATAATGGTGTCAGAATTGATTATATTTAAATTGCGTTTATAAATAAACATCTTATTAAAGCAGTTGCTTTCGGTGTCTTCACTAATCCAGTCCCAACACGGCTTCATCCTGTGACACACGCGATCGCGTACTGTGATGTACATACAAGTACTCGTTAACCAGATGTTGCCACTAGAAATAAAGAAGATGAGCTGTTGACGTCTAAAGATTCAGAAAGTGTCGCCAAAGCGCTGATTCGTATTTACTCACGCAGGTCAATAACAATGCCACGGATGCCTTGGACCCGAGCAAAGAAATGTTTGGAGTTGTTACTATGTTGTTAACAAACATAAGGTGTGTGACCGTGTTGAACATGTTAATATATAAGGCCACCAGGGTAATTTGGAACAATGTAAACACAGACATAATGAACGGTTATTTAGACGTCATTAGTAGCAGGGATTGTTGATGAGGTCTCATACCAGTGATAAAAGCATCATATAATGAAACAACACAAATGACTGAGTTACACTCTTCTGAGGCGACTCGACAGAAAACGTTCACAGTTACCTACAAAATGATTTCAGCACCACCGCCAAAATTCATTTTGGAATCTGCTCGTTCCGCTACACAGTAATTACATCAGGGATAAACCGTCGCTTGATATCTAGTGCGGACATACTCAATTAGGTGAACAATACACACCCATACAATATTTTTGACAAATTCAGATTTACTATATGTGTGAATGTTCGTCGTTAATGCGAATAACCCACATTCACATAGAGTCGGATATTACTTTTGCACACCTTTCGCCTTATTAATGCTTTTGGAGCAACCAACCACGATCACGTATACTTTCAATAGGTTTAACCGAACACTAATGTTTCACTATACTTTAGCCTGCATCATTGCATGTCATATAAGTTGTTGATCAATGTTGGTGAGCACTTCTACCTCAATTGTGGTTTTATACAAAATGCCGGTGAGGAAAAGTAGTACGCAGGATCGAACTTGTAAATATGCATGGCGGTATCAAAAAATGTGTCAAAGACATCATCCGAACAACATCACACATGTACGCAAAGACAGATAATGACAGTCATCCAAGTTTCACATTCGAATGCGGAAATGATTTCGTTTTGTATGTTTAAAGTCGCTATTGGAAATACGACGTTTCACCCCATTATTGCCTCGTATTTGTATAGGATAATTGCCCGATATTCTCGTATATCACCTCGTCGCTAATGTAACTCAAACTCGTGTGTATGCAATTGGTATGCTCCAGAGAAGCCTCGTTGGCAATGGTTTGTTTGATACGATGGAAACATTCTTATTCATGGCCAACTGCCTGTGCTTTGTCAGCATGCTCTGCCTGTGTATAAATGTGATATGATGCTGATTTGATATGATGATGTTTCATGAAGATGCTCAAACAATCGTGGCGCCTCTGCAGAAAGCCCAAATATTACAAGTATGTCAGCTTTTCATATTTTGCTTGGAATTTTTGTTCCACGAGCTGCACGAGTTGATCAATAGTTCACATACTAGTATGTAATAGAAACCAGTGCCACAAACTCATGTAGCATGTATATTAAGTAGATCTCTGCATACAAGCTCATATGGTCCATCGCTTAGTATTACACCAACATGCTTAATATTGTGCTTTATAAGTAGGCCCCTCTCATGTTCCCGGCAATATTAGCGGCTAACGGTTGAGCCGAACATTTGAAAAGGATTTTATATGTTTGTGTATCCACCTAAGGTCTACAGTTGTGATATTTCGTAAAAACTCAAAAAGAATTTATATTCAAAACGTTATGTGAATACATTTTTGGTTGTGGTTTATCTATTCCCCTACAAGTTAGTTTGAATAGTACTTGTCAGGTTTCACGGTCTCAGGTTCCCAGTTTTTCTTCCCTGTGTCCGAAGCGATTAAAATATATGGGGCTGTACACCCTTCTGTTGGCATAAATGTCATAGACCGATTTCCTTTTCCCAAAAGTAAACAATCGGTTTATTTTGATGAAAACCATTTATACCTTGTTTCTATTGTTCATCTGTTTCTTTATTTTGTCTGTGCATGTATGGAATCGTTGTATGGGTAAACCAATCTATATGATAATAAAGTGTTTGTCTTTTATCAGGTTTTCTCGTGCTTATCCGTAAACCTGTCAAGTTCGCGTACTTCTGTTATCAGCACCAAATCCAATAATTTAAAATGCTTTGTTTGTATGTCTATCTCAGGTATGGTCTTATAATGCCTTTTTACGTTCTTCGTTGTAGTTTTCAATAAATATGCGTCGGTGTGCTTCCGGCAAATTCGCAAATCCAGTTCATGTATCAAGATGCTTTGGATACGTACTTGACAAACCATACAAAAACTTTGGAGCATCTTAAACAAGCAGCCTAATTTATTTATTCCACCTTTAAAACACTCCATTGTTTGGGTAATACGATGTCAGCAATATGTACACTCAAAACTCAAATTCTTTCAAAATACTATATATGTATGTATTTTAAATATATATCGCATTACTTGTTTAATCCCGAAAGAATTGACTCCGCAACAAATGTGCTGTAACGCAGTATTTCTTTGATACTATAAACACGCAGCTGACTTAGAGCTGCTATACGTAAATTCCTTTAGATCAACAACGATGTAAGTCAGTGTCATTAGAGCGGTTTGAATTTGCAACCATGTTATTTCAAACTAAATTACGTCTCAAACATTTATGTTTTCCATGCAAACGTTTATTTAAATTATCACATTGGATATAGGATAATGGTTTTGGGTATGTATGTGCATGTACTTCTACTTTGTACTTGTAACGTAGATGGATATTCAGAAATTACTTTGGATAATATATTTTTGCATGTCTATAAATCCTTTGTATGACGTCTTTACTATTCACAAATTCTGGGTAACAAATACCATTTCTCCACCTCTAATTTTTTTATTGCTCAAATAAGATATACCATCATTATGTAGAGCTATTGTGTTTATAGCATTATACAATCTAGTGGCACCTTGGAAACAACTAAGTAACTAAAATTATGTTAAAGTGTTTTTACTCTCAATGATATACGAAACAAATTGCGTAATTGTAATCTCATGGAATTCTTCATCTCTACTATGGCCAATAACTGGGTTGTATATAATCTTATTTTCTCTCTGAATCTCACAAATATGTTACTGCTTCTCTTATCAGCGCAAATATTAACATACTCAGATGTAATACCAGATAATTTTTCATCAACTCTTTCTAATCCATCTGCTTTTGTTTTTCTGTTTTGCTTGTTGAATATTAATTATGATTGTTCTTTGTTTTTCTGATTTGCTTGTTGAATATTAATTATGATTGTTCTTTGTTTTTCTGATTTGCTTGTTGAATATTAATTATGATTGTTCTTTGTTTGCATACAATCGTCCTTATATTATCGTTATCTTCACTGGTTTTATTGTTTCTAGAGTTCCAATACTAATAATATCAAACAATATAACCTTGCTTTTCATCATAAAGTAATACAAGAAAAATGTGTTTTTCATACATTCCAAATTTTAAGAAAAATGAGCAAGTTACCACTCGTCAGATTTTAAAATAGGTTCCTTAATCACCCCAGATTTTCTAACCTCTTCAGATACAGCTTGAAACATCTGTGTGATGTATGCTTTAATATAACTTTCTCCTCATTTTATCTCTGAATTTTATTTTTTCATCTAATCACTTTCTTGCTTTAAGAGTTATAATAATTTAATATGATGACATTTATATAGGTAAGATTTAGAGTTGGTTTTCTTTGTCTAACAGAAAACTATCCTTTTGCAAGAAAATAAAGTAAATGCACAAAAACGTGTAATAAAACTACAATTTTTTTTTTCTAGAAATACCAACGTTTTGCTGAAGAATATTTTCATTTACTAAACAAAAATTACACAGTAATCGATTACATCTGAAAATACGCATAGTTACAACGAACCATATTCTTGGTGTACGTTCAGTTCATTTTCAAGGTATCCAGCCAGCTATCACTCCGGATATCTGCGTATTTTGTCCCTTATATAATGGTCATGCGCACAAGCACGCAGGGCCGACATGAGGGTGGCGGCAACAGGCAATGCCTTTTAATTTTATGACGAAACTTTTTGTTCAAACAAGAACTATGAGAGGCCCGGGTATTTCTAACCCCAGGGTCCATGATGGTTCTCAACTGTCTGGATAGTTAGAAGGATGTGATAAACAGTTATGTAAGAAAGACTAAACTCTTTGATCTACTTGTATTTCTTTATTTTCTACAATGACATGGTCGCTTGAAATGACATTTCAGTGTAATTAGCAAAATACGATCAATATCAACTTTGAAGTAACAGTTGTAATAAATTCCATATATACGAAGAAAAGAAGATTGAATCCAAGCTTAGTTCAATATATACATTTTTCTAGCAGCTTGATCAATGTTAGAAAACGCAGAGTTTTGAATAATTTTTAAAGCGTACTGTGATAAATACTTTGACAGACGTCGTAAAATAATACATGATGGTACCATGTTAACTATGTATTTATGATCAACCCTGTTAAAAGTTCATTTTAAGATTAACCGTGTTATAACTTCAGTTTATAAAACCCGTAGTTAGTACATCAGTAATAATGTTTTCTCCATTCAATATTATTTTTTATTATTTACCCATACCGCCATGAATAAACTATATGCATTACACCGTTTTCTTGCAACTTTCTTTGTCGTACATTAATGGAATACTTGCATTGTTATATTATAGAGTAAGCAACAGGTGTAACGCTACGCCCGGACTTTGTCCAATAATAATATTTCATTTTCTTTACTTTTCTACATTACATATATAATACCATACTATACTAGCCGTTTAATGATGTATATAAATTCAACTGATAACAGAGGGACATGCACGATAGGTGTCATTAACTTGTAATATCCTACTCAACGATTGAAATGTCTCAATAATCAATTCTGACATGAGTAAATGTAGGATGCAAAGCTTTTGAGTGGACAATATTAAGAATATTTTCGTCTGATTGTCACAGAAGCTAAACATGTGTTCACAACGCTCTACCTCTTTCTGCATTTATGCTATATAGACATTTTAATTGATACTATACCATCAATAAATATTGTAGTTTTATAATAAATTAACGATTCTGTGTATTATTTTGTCAGTGTCTTGTACCGCTCGTTTACTATTGTATTTTATTTCTTCAAAACAATGACCAAACATAAAAGTTTACAAAGAAAAACATAATTCTGTTGAGATTTGTAGATCAAGAAGATCATGGTTACCAGGGTAATTCCAGAATGATATCGAATAATCAGCAAAATGTTTGGTTTGTTTAGACGGTTGTGGCATTAGCAAAAATGGTGACTAACATGACTAATAATATGCGCTATTTGTAAATAATTGTGCACATAAGTTATAGCACACCCCTACTTGAATTGTCAGGTGTCCACGGAAAATTAACAATATCACTCGTATACGATGTTAGGGAAAACGCAATCTACAAACAAAATGAACTAAAGTGACAGATCTAAAGCATACTGTCCACAATTGTCTCACACTGGAATGCTCCTTTTGCTAAATATACCAATGACGTTAAGCAAGACTCCATGTTCCATAAACATATATTTTTAGTTGTGTACGTGTGTCTTTATGTTTATTTAATATATATATATATATATATATATATATATATATATATATATATATATATATATATATATATATATATATATATATATATATATATATATATATATATATATATATATATATATATATGAAGGCAGTAAAGACAAAAAATAGTTGTCACCGAATCATTTTAATATGGATATTGTATACTAATATATGAATAAACCATGTATTAATCTTGCAAAATAATATATTGTTTTCATATTTAAAGCACTTGCTTAATCCTTTGTTTCAATTTCTTCTGGTTGTTTCTACGTTAATTACACACCGAAGATCGTCAGTGTACTGAACGTCAGTGACACAATAATTTTCTTGATAAGCTGACGTTGATATAGGTACTCACTGATAGAATACATATTTATACTTGCTACACAAGTTACACTGAACATTTGTATTTGTTAATTATTTACTCGGATTCGTTGACATTTCACATTCTCAAGGCACTTCCTATATGTTTCGTTTTACCATATCTAAAATATATTAAAAATATGAACACCTGATAAAGTATCAAATATGTACAACATCAAACTATAATATTGACTCTTAACCGACATTTGTATTATGGAACTGAGAGTTGATAAACTTATAATAATAATAATAATAATAATAATAATAATAATAATAATAATATATGTACATATAAATTTATACGACATTATATATTTATTCCCGTTCGTTTACCTTGAAAAAGTACTACACGATGTAGTGGACTTTTTTTGCCAAGGACAGAAATAGTGCTTGCCAATGTTTAAATGTCCTCAGAGTAAAAGCCTGCAGATGTATGAGACTAAATGTCATCAGAGTAAAGGCCTGCAAGTTGTTCTGAGTAAATGTCCTCAGTAGCAGGCTGCAGGTGTTCAGATGAAATGTCCTCATTGTAAACGCATGCCGGTGTTTTAGATTAAATGTCCTTAGAGTAAAGGCATGTACGTATTTCAGTATAAACGTCTTCTGTGTGAAAGTCACTCGGTGTTTCTGAATAAATGTATTCATATTAAAGATCTGTAGCTGTTTAGATTATATGTCCTCAGTAAAATCCTCCAGGTGTTTTAGATTACATATTATCAGAGTGAAAGCCTGCATGTTATTTCAGACTAAATGTCTTCAGCGTAAAGGCCTGCAGGTTTCTGAGATTAAATGTCCTCACAGTAAAAGCCTGCAGGTGTTTCAGATTAAATGTCCTCACAGTAAAAGCCTGCAGGTGTTTCAGATTAAATGTCCTTAGAGTATTAAAAACTTGTCATAGGATTTAAATCTAAAAATAAATGAATTTTGAAAGAAAAACTATAAAGTCATGTGATCAATGTTATTACTTGGTTTGATCCTAATATAAACCATTTATAGAACTAATCAACCATAATTTGACGAATAGAATAAAAGTGGATCCCACGGTCCATTATAATATATAGATAAAAATAGAGGCACGGCAAGATAATAAACATTTGAAGATTTGAATTTGGTCTAAAGAAAAAGAATAAAAAGCTACAGTAATTTTACAGACTTCTATTCGGAACGTTATTTACACATATTTCCGAATTCCTGAGAAGCATCACATACGCTATGTAGGTAGCTCTTTTATTTCCGATTGAAAGTATAATAGTTGTTTACAACATGTATCAGAATAATCATCACTGTGTTTATTTGGCAAAGAGAGGTCAAGGTAGGTCTTAGATCGCTCACTTGTCAGACACATGCCTTAAGGACAATCACAAGAGCAGCTTGTCAGGGCATCTGGGTCTTTATGATGCTTTCTGCAGAGGTTTCCTCTAATTATGTTGATTGAATATGTACTCAGAACTATTGTTGCCGTGTTTTTTATGATTGCATCCTGATTCATATTTGATGACGCATCAACATCATGTATCCTATATTACAAGATACCTTATGCCTTATGTATCACATTTGGTAACGGTAGCCATATTTGATAGCTAATTGACACCATTTGTGTCCATCTGATTTATGCCAAAATGCTTTTCTTCCGAACGTTTTATTAGAACAATGCTTTTAAAGGTTTTCCATTTTTAGCGACATTTCCTATATTTGACAGCCTCTATATAAACTTGGAAGCCATGTATTCCATGATGCTTAAAGTAAAATATTTTAAATGATGTTCATCTCTTTATTTTAGTAAGTGCGGCCATATCTGAAAACACTGCAGCATCGATTAAATAATATTGAAATATCTTTACACCTTAACATTCCCTTCCAAGTTTGGATGAAATTGGTATATTAGTTTTGGAAACGCTGATAGTATAATATGTCGACAGACACACGCCATTGGATGGATGCAGGGCCATACTGTAAGCTCAATTGACCTTAAGAGCATGTGAGCTAAAATTAAATTCCTTTTAACAGTAATGACACATGTATCAAGTCGAAGGAAGTGCTTAGAACGCGCATGTGTGTATTACGTAACTATGTCTTACAACGAATGAAATTTTAGCTTTAAGATGAATATGAACACGAGTAAGACTTCTTCCGGAACCATGTATGAAACAATAATTGTTATTTCAATGATCCAAAAAAATAATTTGAGATACTGAGTAGACATTCGAAACAATGTCGTCAAGATAAATGTTTTACTTTCAGTACCGTATTAATGTTCGATATTGTACATGAACGCCACATGTATAACATATTTAGTTATGTTTTTTTTAATTACCAAACGTTTTACAAGAATTAAAGAATTTTAAAACACAACTTGATTTTATTGCTTTTATTATTTAAAAAAAGAAGAATTTAATCAAATGACGTCACTTTGAACTTTGAAAACATGCTTCTTTCACATATATTTCAGTACCATGGTTTACGAATTAGTAGAGGGTTTTGTAACTGTTGAATTTGTTACAGTTAATCATTTGAGATTGTTGATATGCAATCGACACATAAATCCACTTTAATGCCTCTCATTAATACATGCAATTATTTTTCGTAAATTGTACGTTTTAACCAAATGTGGAAAAAAAATTGTTTTAGACCGTACCAATGGTTTCATCCTTAAGCGTAGCTTAATTTATACCACGTGATTAACACGGAACACATAATTTATTACGACAAATATTCATCAAAAGATTTACATAAACAATTATTTTTACAACAACAACAAAAAATTACAGATCATATTAAACCAACGATTTAAGCATTCCACCCGTAATATTTCAGCAATATATCGTATCATTTATACTGTAGCCGAAGAGCTGACAGTAATCTGTAAAATTCTCTTCCTAACTGGTCTTTGTGTTTCTTCGAACCTTGTTTTAGAAACTTGCAAAATTTAGACTAAAGTTTTCGATTTTACTGACACTGAGCCCTACATTCATTTACTCTTTATTTCAAATTTTACACAATTGTTTTATTTATTTTTTAAAAACCACATAAGGTCATACAACTTCTGTTATTATATCTTGGCATGGACAGTCTTGTCAGATAAAGCAAAGAACATTGTTCTGTTGACACGTTGAAATTTAAGAGATAATATAAATATATCTTCATTATATAAAAAACTTTATTCCAAGGAATATACCCTTACGACCTTTTTTTTCAACCTATATATTGCCATATGCGTGCATAACCTACATAGTAACTTGTATACAGAAAGATAATAATGTGTCGTCTTATCTAGAACATCTGAATTCAAACAGATCCTGCACCATATCATTCAAACCAAATTCAAACCACTTTGTATTCTGAATTTTTATGCTAATTTATAACGACCAATAGGTAAGGTTTTACATAAGTGATACGTTATCATAAAAGACGGTTTAAGATCGGAAAACAGTACTGGTTCTTTTTATTTCACTGTGTGGGAAACAGACGTACGTTGCCAAGTCATTCAACTCCAAAATGTATTTGTAGAAGACACAGTATTCGTTGCTTCAAACGTTTATGAAAAGGACACGATGTAAAGGTTACGTACTGCACACTTTTTGTTCTTAATTCTTCTTTATTTAACAATATAAATAGTGTTAATGCACTACGCCATTTGTGTCAGCTGAACTTCTATTAATTTGTTGATCCAAGAATGTTTGGTATGATCACGCCAAAAATCGTACTTGAATGCCACTATTTAAAAAACTCGGTACAAACGTGTTCCATTCTCACGAAGGCAAGTTTCACGCAATATACTGGCCTTTATAATGATAATTATGGCAATAACAATCCATATTTATCATTAACTGAACACGTCCTTAATTGTTAATGCCCAATTGCCCACGAGTCTCATGGGCAAAAACGAATGGTCGCCAGCCGTATATACAATCATCCAGACCTATTGTATTTGCTCAAGCGCAGGTAATCCATCCATTTCATCCATTTTGAGAAGGTACGCAGTTCAAGGCTGCTCATGTTTCTATACAAATATATTACATAATCACCTAAACGCATTATAGCAACCCCTTCTTTACCCTGGAATCACAAAACTGTCACACCACATCTGGCATCAAAGTCTCCCTTCATTTTCAAAAGTCTATCCAAAGATTTATCATGAACGCTAACACTGACTGTCAATTCATCTTTTGAAGATTTTCTCGCCGGCTGCAAAGCCTGCGCTGCAAGAAGCGATGCTGTGTCATCGGACACGGGGCTAGCACTACTCGTCTCAGGAGTAGACAAGGGGACATTTATATTGTACAGTTCTAGATAATTACGATCTCTCGTCATAAGGACCTCGAGTTGTACACGAAGATCGGTAAATGTCGGACGATCTCTTGGATCTTCCATCCAGCATTGCCTCATTATGATATATCTGAAAACACCAGAAAGAGAGCAATAATTTTAGCAATTTAAACAGGAGGGATTTAAACTTCCCGTTTCATAATCATTTAATATATATATATATATATATATATATATATATATATATATATATATATATATATATATATATATATATATATAAATGTATTTGGTACATATGAAGAACACTCTTAACATGTAAATTGTTACAAAGTTTATCATTTTGTACTTCTTTGTAAAATTCAGTGTCACGGCTTTCTCTATCTTGTTATCCGAACTTTGACTAATTCATAGTTATGTTATTGTTATTATTATTATTATTATTATTATTATTAGTAGTAGTAGTAGTAGTAGTAGTAGTAGTAGTAGTAGTAGTAGTAGTAATATTGATGTTGCTGTTGCTTTTGTTATCCCCTGTGTCCGTTTGATTGTCCGTCCAGGGACAATTTCGTTTGCGGACGATAATAATAAAGAGTGTACGATATTTCATATAAACTTGGTAACATTTAAACCATGTTGTGTTGAGTTGCCTTTGGGCAAATGGAACTTTCGCATTCAATATTTGTAATGTTGCCATGGAAACAATGTGGACCATACGTAGTATGCACATTAAGGATAAGGAGCAATATTGGAACAGTGTGTGTACATGGATATAAGATTACAGCGGCCATCTTAGAATGGGACTGCAGGGGCACAGAGGCAATTTAATATTAGTCCATATTATTAACATTGTCGACGGCATGGAAACAAATGAAAATGTAATGTTAAAAAGGAACTATGATGAACAATGGTCACAAATATATATGTAATGTGATAAATGTATGTAGGTTGGTCAGGATTGGTCAGTATGCGGTCAAAGGGAAACTCATATAAGAGTAACATTTTGTGATGATATGGAGACAATGAGGAATGTAATGTCAAAAACACCTATAGGATTAACAAGAGGAAATATACATTGTGGTAATCAAACATGATGGTGGATACTGTCCAAAACTTAAATCTACTGACTAACACATCGCTTTACTGACCAGTATCACACCCGCTTGTCAACACGAAACCTCGCCCTTACATAACATTACAGTGCTACTGGCAAGCACTCCCATCCCCCAATATATATATATATATATATATATATATATATACATATATACATATATACATATATATATACATATATATATATATATATATATATATATATATATATATATATATATATATATATATATATATATATATATATATATAAACACTTCTATGATTCATATAAACAATGCGTGACGTTGGAGTACACATGCGGTCAACAGTGAGAACAGTTAATTTGTAAGTGTATCGCCACATTTTCCGAATGAAAAGAAACCACTAAAAGCGATGAATGCAACTTCTTTGATTAAATCTTAGAAAAACTGAACTTCATATTGAAAGAATTCCGAAACATCAATGATATATACTACCGCAACCACAGCATACGTCAACAAAGGTACTAAACCTACCAACAGCATCCTAACCGAGAACTGAAATATCCATTTATAGTGCTGATCATGGACGATATGTACGAAATAACTCACCAACGACGACAGAGCTCGGAAACTCGTGGATATCAAGTAGTGAAGACATGTGAACACGACTAAAACCAACTTTTATAAAACAGACCCAGGTTTTTGACGACTTCAACATGGTAAACATAGAATCTTTCAAGCCTCGCGACAGTTTGTTTGCAGGAAGGACCAACGCGACAAGCTTTTTCTACGAGGCAGATAAATTAAAAAAAAAGCGAGTCACATATATCGGTCTTTGGTCGTTGTACCCTTTGACTCGTAAGTACGCTCTATGAATAATATAGAAGAACCCATTGTGGATCTATTGTCATACCCTAATCAACTACGCATGTATCACCATGCCATGAAAAGATATGAGTCCCAAACACACTGTCGTAAACAGCATTCGTTTAAAATGCATCGTAGTAGGGATGTATTTAAATTTTCCAAAGTGTGTAGAAGAAAATCGTTGCACTTCATCCACAATTCATTCTATCCAAGAAGTGTGTGTCGCTATTGATGTATTTTCAAGATACGTTTTATTTGAACGATGGTTATGAAAATCTTATATTCATCTCGTGGAAACGAGATGTTACTTACATTGCAAAAGAAATGTGTGAATGTGTACACGATAATCTAGAATAAAAGGAATAAACCCGATGACCGAGAGTGTAGTGACAGATCCCATGTAAACGAGAAAAAGAAAATTAAATAAAGAGTTTAGCGCGTTCTTAATATAAAATGTATTGTGTCCTTTGTGCAAGTTTCTGAATTTGAATCTGCAGTTCTCAAAAGATTGACAAAGGATCAGATGGTTAAAGCTAAGTGGTACTTTATCTTAGACATACCCTTAGAAAACTCGTTGCTGGGCTAAACGGTTCAAGCACAACCGAAATAATCAAACGTTTGATCGAATACAAGCAACACTTTTGATCATCCACCACAATATTTTACAAAGTTTAAATCCTCTTACTCATTACTGAAATGTAGCCAGTGAGAATCGGTTTTGTTTGTAAGTGTTTCTCGCAAAGACAATAGGATCTTTTCAGACTCTAGCCACAAAGCATCTCGTTGTGCTCGATCTATGTGGTGGGAATAGATGAATAAAAAACTAAACTTTAGTTTACAACAAAAGGACATTATCGTAACGCTAATATTATCTAAAGTACCTCTAAACATTTCCACGAAGTAAGGTGCATAGCAAAATCGGTAACAATGCTCCTTACGCATTGTTTGCAAAAGTCTTAGAGATAAATCTCTTTTATATAATTGGGAACACTGCGACTGATTAATGCTTCTAACGATGACAGGCATTTGTCACGTGTTTACTGCTTCGTGTTAAACCTACCATCCTAGATTATGTATCACGATAAGTGTCAAAAATGGACCCAATGATATACACGTCGTCTAACTCTAATATAAGAAAGTAAATACACATTTACTTTTTTCATCCAGTCTTTATTCAACATACCTTCCTTTGAAGCTCGTGATCCTACCAAATAGATTCGCGCACTTTTATGCCATTAAGAGTGAAATAAATGCAAAGGTACATTAGATTTGTGTTGAAAGCCAGCTCTATAAACGTGTTGCAGTTTTTTTCTTCTATAACATAATGTCTATATCTACAATGAATTATTCACATAATAAATCTGCCCTGGTTGCTGATGATGCGACCTGAAATGTTGCACAACCACATAAGAAGATTATGCAATACAGAAAAGGAATATTACAATGTTTACCGTATTTGTCTAAACAAGAGCTTAGAAACACATTCGTTCTTTGGTAGTCCAGTGGTGGTCAAAGTTAGGTCAAGTCAAGTCAAGTAAGATGCGACTTACCGACAATCCTTAGACACAAATCCTAACAAAAAGAGAATTTTTTTGACAAAGTCTCCGAACAAGTGGTCTTTATCCAGAAGTTCCTAGTCAAAGTATCAGTCCAAATATTCCTCAACATACGGCAGAAAAGACCCTTGGAACCTAACTTTCCCCACAATAATTATTTGAGAACTTACTGGACTCTGTTGAAGTCACAGACCAATTGGGAATTATCATTACCAGTGCCATGTCCTATGAGCATGTGATTTATCCACAAATTAGGCTATCAATAAGGATAGTGCTGGATTAATAACGTTTAGTGAATCACTTGCCTGAATGAAGCATGCTTCTGCTCAAAGAACATAGTTATAATTGTCAAATCAAACATCCCAATCTAGAAAAAGACATATTTGTCATCATAAGAAAAGTTGGAAGATTGTCTTGAAAATTCATGGACACACACACACTCTTTCTCTCTCTCTCTCTCTCTCTCTCTCTCTCTCTCTCTCTCTCTCTCTCTCTCTCTCTTAAGATAACAAATTTGAGAAATAGTGGTGCAAATACTTGAGAAATCATTCGAAACATTCATCCCCACCACTGGCGATTAAACGAATACAAGTACCAGCAGAGTATCACTACTTCCCGCTCGTTCACTGTACTTAACTTTACAGACCTCTCTTCAGATATAATCGTCGAAAGCCATTACTTATAATTACATGTGATGAAAGAAGAAAATTATTATCTGGGAGCTTCACTAGATCCTGAAATAGAATTCATTTGGGATGTGCATTCATTTCTCTCTTTCCATAGTTCTTGATTTCTAAGAGGACGTTTTCTTTCTCTTCCACATGCAAATCCATAATTATTGTCATTCATGTCCGTACTTATAATATATAAAGTTGTGCTTTCAGCAGCATTGGCATTCATTGTGGATTCTGTGCAGAGTTAACTCCTGGACCAGGTAGATGACATGGATCTACAGTCCATCAGGAGGTCTATCAAGATGAGAATGGCCCACATTTAAAATAGCCAAAGAAATGGTACTCTATGTGGAAGGGAGTGGAAAAGGAGAATAAATGGAAGGAATGGCAAGAGCAGTAGCATAACAACAAGGATAACCTCTCATCTCAACGAATAAAGACTGGAACGGTGAGGTTAATCAGCGTGTTTGCGTGTCTGTCAACCTTTCGGGTGGAGAATGTTGTAATCAAATATGCGGAGCGCGGCCTGCCAGGTGCAGTCACTAAGGCAAATATGGTGTATAAAGACTCTTTTTTGAGCCCTTTTCAATGACCCAGACATCTAGAAACAGATACCACTCAATTACGCAACTGTTGTCAAAAGCATTTTATTTTTGTCTTGCATGTCTTTGTCTATGTTTAGCTTCAGTAAAATGTGAAAAACTCGCTATAAACCGACTCACTTGTCCTCCCTGTTTGCTATGTGATAGTATAAATGTGAGTGAATGATGGTATATTCGTGTGTCATAGACGTGTATAAATACCTATATTTATTAACTACATGTCCCAAGGTTTCGCTTCGTTTGTGTACAACGATACCTGAGGGTAATTTATTTAGTATGTACAATATTTCAAAACAGTGAGTTAGGTACATCATATGCCGTACGTGCGAAGTACTTTCGTTGCGAAAAACCGAGTATTTCCAGTGAACAGACGATGTATGTATGGCAGCATCGTCTGTGTATAAATGCATTATATTAAGAAACGTTTAGTACCATATGATTTTTATCGGACACAGGTAGGTTCACTTCTGTGTATTCCTTTGTAATGCGTGCCGATAATTTCATTTGTATAGCTTACCGTATATAACGTCATTACATGTTATCGTACATACCCGTGTCATTCTTAGTATATTGTGTAAGATTGAATTTCAGGTGATCAGAGTCGATGTGCTACAAGCTGTAGAGCTAACCATATAAGATGATCATAGCAGCTCTAAAGCTAAACCATGGCAGCCGTAAAACTGAGTGAACAGTGTTGCTGGTCGAGTAGCAGGTGATCGGCCGTTGATGACCGATTGGTGGGCGCTGATTCCTTGATCGACCAAGGAATTTAATGGTGGTCGGTGACTACCTAGAATATTGACGGATTGAGTGATTGACCAGTGTGATGGTAGCCATGTGTACTGGTGATGGAGTGTGTAACTCCATATATGTAATCTTTTAGCTGTGGTATAATTTGGGGGTTTGTAATACCCCGTGTTTTAGGATTGCAAAGATGTGTTACATGATATATATCCCTTTGTTTTCATAATTTTACTATTTAAGCAAAATACCAAAATCCAACCCAGTTATCTTATTACATCGTGTTTTTGTGTGCGTCTGCGTCTTTACCCCTTTTACTACTCTTTAGTTCGATAGTATTTTTACGTTCTGGTTGTTACTCTTCCTTACCATACATCCTACTCGAGACGGTTTTCACATTGCATTTCCCGTATGCCCATATGGTTCCCCAACGTTTAACCTAGAGACCATTTTAACATATATTTCCATTTGTACATATAATATACCACAATATTTAATCTTATGGACTAGTGATAAAAACCCGTTGTGAACATAAGGTAAGAATTTGTAATGGCTACCATAATGAGTATTATCTTTGCACATATGCGGTGTTATTTAGACCCATATCGTCAGCATATACAACTCTGAGGGTACTAATATAAATAGTATAATAATTGAGAGTCATGACCCTTTTAGTATCTCAAACGGAGTCTTCGCATAGATGTGGAACTGGGGTAGTATGTTATCTGTAAATAACTCCTGCTATTATTATTATTATTATTAGTAGTAGTAGTATTATTATGTTATTGCGATTCATCATGCTTTTTGTGTTACCTTGTTATGAAATATAATTTTTGTAAATGTGGACTCATTTAAGATGCTCTCTTGAAATTAATTCTTTACTTTAAAAAAAGACCAATATTGTCTACCCGATATAATTTATATTTTCTATGAAAACATTTTTTTTTTGTATCAAGTGAACTTTGTTGAAGTCAGTAAACGTATTATTGAAATAAATATGAACAGCAATCACAAAGCTTTAAGATTCACATTCAAACGAATTTCATCATGGAGAATAAATTAAAAAAAAGAAACCTTAAAAGATGCAGAAGACTTCAGACCCTTTTCACTCTCATCACCGCTCATTATAATTGAAACTATAGTCTCCCTACAAATTACTTTACATGGACATTGCATGACTAAATAGCCTGAATGCAATTGGCAACTAAAACTTACATGTGAAGGTAATAAAACGTGAGAATCGGAGGATAATCTGCCATGTAGTTTTGAAGGTATGAGAATTTGAAAATTAATCAGGGGAGGTAACATTTTTTTGTGAACTTATTACCTTTTGCGTAATTTGATTACAACACAGATAAAGAAAACAAATTTGAAATAATTTGTATATTATTTGAAAGCAAGAAAAACTACGATGTTGATTAAATGTTCACTTCTGATCTTCATCATTCTTGTATTTACATATCAATGTAATTTAACGAATGCACCTGATCTATGGTTTTTTTCTGAAAATACTATGACAGATATTCTGTTGTAAATGAATACAAACGAATACTTACAGTTCATCTGAGCAGTTACTTGGCTTCTCCATTCTGTATCCATTTGACAATACATAATACAAATCAGCAAGGGCAATACATGGATATGGCGATGCTCCTGGAAAAAGTAATAGGTATTATCAGGAAACAATTTGTATCTGGATAAGATCATTCCTTTATTTGCACCTTAGTCTTACCCTCAAAGCACGCCTGTGTTATTGTTAATCTTTGATGATGATAAACTATGCTGTGGTTATAAATTATGCCCATTCCTTACAAACGGAATTATTTACGTTTTGGCGATATGACTGGATAATATACTTGACTCGTTGAATGATCTAAACAATAAAAGGATAATAACTTGTCAGATGCTGACAAGTCAACTTCTAAAGTAAAACATTCAGTTCAGCCCTAAAATTGGTAACAACAAAACTAACGCATCACATAGGCATAACGTTTAATTATTTAAATATGATCCGTGAATTGTATTTTCCTTTGGAAGTTTATCCCAAGAAACAAATTGAGGACTTACCCATTGTAACTATTTCCCACAGTAGGATTCCAAAGGACCACACATCACTCTGTGTTGTAAATACCCTATCAGTCAGAGATTCTATTGCCATCCATTTGAGAGGTAGCTTTCCATTGGTCAATTTCTTGTACTGGTTTTCGTTATAGACATCCCTGGACAAACCAAAGTCACATAGCTTGACAATTTTATCGTATCCCAAAAGTATGTTCCGCGCTGCCAAATCTCTGTGCACATATTTCTTTTCAGCCAAATATTCCTGTAAATAACAAAAGGAAATTTGTATGGATGGAAAGGCAAAATTTAAAAACTTTGGAAATGTACTCTTCACAAAACAACATGACAGAGATCGTATATGCAAATATCTTTAGCAATTATTTTATATATACATCAGATGTATCATAATAAAATTTATCGTCTTAATTGAAAAGAAGTTTTTGGACACATGACAAACCTTTATCTTCATGAAATTGGATTAATTGCAAACACTTTTACAAGACAAAGTATTAGTTGTTATTAAGATTGTTCCAATTTAATTGGATCATTTCGAAAACAAGAATACAATTATTAAATCTCAGGAGGATTACATTATATTTTTGTTACAGGGAGAATCTATATGTATGTGCTTTATACGATTTCCTTAACGTGCTTTGTGTTTGGGAATGACGACTATGAATCTTTGAAATTTTAAACAAATGCAGTTCTACTGAAAAAGAATGAAATCATTTATTTACTGAGATAATCATCAGTTTCTCTAGGATGCGATAACAGAACAAAAAGCTAGGATAACCCTGGGTTATTGAAACAATCCTTCGGCAGGATAATTAATAACTCATGATACTGCTAAACGTGGCTAAGTGAAGAATAACCAAGTATAATGTAATTGTTCCTCTCAGTTCCGTAACGAAGAAAAACCAATTTTATTAATACGGTCAGTTATCCATGTAAAACATCATATAATAAAAAGACGGATATGTGGAATAAAAGATAAAATCATGGTGTGAATTTGCAATGTGATGTTAATTGCATTTCAAGAACAACTTTTTCGGTCATATTATAAACAAGGACCAGATAAAACTTTAATTAGTAATATTTTGAGCAATGACCACATACAGCTTGCACTGGTCATTATGGTCAAGATACGACTATTTGCAAATCTTTGTCGGCGATTTAGTTGACTGAACGCAATAGTATGTAATGGATAACACATACTTTCTAGAAAATAATATTTATGATTATACTTGAAAACTAACAAAAACTTGGCAGGGATTCTCCATTAACCAACTATAACTCGTAATTATGAATTTAGTGTAAGTTTTGCTGCAAGACTTTAGGTTGCGCCAATAATAGTTCAAATGTAATGCAAGACGCTTCATGAGTTTTAGTTTCAGTATTCAGCAAAAACGTTGTTATGAAATCTACAAATTTCCCGAGGAAGCTATTCTTATTGGGCTGGTCTTATTAGGGAATTTTTCTTCCAGGCCTTTTACTTTTTATCGGTACATATATAATACTACAATAATTATGCCTTTTTCTGAATATTTCAACATGCCAAAACAGGTTTTTTTTTTTTTTTTTGTTCTGACCGTCCCCCTGCTGAATCGTAATAATTAGAATAGTTCAGACTCAGCAAATCGTGTATTTTATTAAATTGTATCACTAGTATCAAGGAATCTAAGAATTTCGATGTGTGTTGTCATCACTCAACAGGAGTTTAGCACTCTTCATTCGCGATTAAAGCTAAAATAGAGGATGTCTTAGCAACATAAACTCAATGGTTTTACTTCCTAATTGAAATGTTCTTTACCGCATATCTCATAATTTTAGGTTGAAGAAAATAATCATCAAATCAATCGTCAACCAATCACCGTAAACCTGATAAAACAGCATCAAAGTTTACATTCCGGCCTACATTTATATTACCATATTTCTAATAGTATTACCATCTTTGGATTTATTCTCTTTAACCCATTCAAACTTATCTTCATTTTTCAAGTTTACAATACATATAATTTCTACTTTTAATTCTAACAGCTCCTGTATATATCCTTGATTTGAAACGTTAGCTTAATTTGAAGAAACAAATGATTTAATGCATACCTTGGCTGATAGATATAGACTTATACGTCTGTCCGCCATTCCCTTGTATCTTTAATAGTTAACTAAGGATGCAAGTGTGTGTGTGTGTGTGTGTGTGTGTGTGTGTGTGTGTGTGATTTGGACTTTTAACTTTGTTTTGCAATGGTTTTCAGACAAAACATGAGGATGACAAAGACATTACATAAAATACCTAAGAACTTACAAACTTTTTTCCATTTAATATCTGTACCACAACGAATAGTTACGCAGATAGATATATTAGGCAATTTTTATCTAACAGATAAGTAACCTAGACTGGAGACAAGGGAGTAGCTACCATAACAGCAAAAGTATGCAAATCATTAGGGCCCACTAGCCCGTCCAAACAAATTATATTTTACACTAAAGAAAAACTAAGAACATACAATATATCACCCCAACAAGTCGGTAATTTTGGGATCCCGCAAAATATTGCAAAGCCCACCGGTAAACTTTGCATAGGGGACCAAATATACTAACTACGCCACTGATGAGAGTAAACTCTGTGTGTGTGTGTGTGTGTGTGTGTGTGTGTGTGTGGTTTGTCACGAATGTTGTATACATGGCTTAATAAATGACTTCGTAAAACTGTCTTTGTGCGCATGTACAATTTATTACTGCATTCCATGTGTTAAGTCGAGTTCTCGTGCACAGTCTCGTTATCTCTTTTCGATGCTGGCTATTAACCATGTTTACTATCAAATGTCGATTTTTCAACCCATATCTTTCACTACTGGCAGATATAAATCCAGTTTTCAGACATTGTATATACTCCAAGACTGATTTTGTATATTTTCCTTTATCTGCATATAAATACAAATGCCTGACACAAGCTACTTAAAATGAACTGCAAAAAATAAATAGCATTAGATTTGATACCAGCGTGGCACAAAATAAGTTATTTTTCTGTCTGAAGGTAAATATGGGCTTACGTAGAATTCCCATTAAGAAGACGAAGGTATGTAAGATTAAAAACACATCTCGATTGCAAACGTTGATAGCTATGTCGCAAATCCAAGAAACGGTAAACATCAGCACTAAATGGTTGGACTCCTAGCCTTCGTCTTGAAATTTACATAGCTTAGTTTATGATGATATAGTTGAACATAAATCAAGTTTTACCAAAGGAATGGTTTGATGAAAGGATGAAAAATAAAGTCCAAGTTGTATAATTATACAGATAGGAATGTCTTTAATTCATGGAAAAAGACTTCCTTTGAATACATCGCATTGCCAATCGTATATATTAATGAAGTGGGGCTACAAGCACAACATAGACATTACAAAATGCATATGGTTTCATACAATTGTATGCAAACATACGTGATTCAGAAGAAAAAAAGAGTAACACGGAAGTATGATAAAGACTGATTTAAACTAATGAACTTGCACAGTGCTGAAGGCTGTAAGCAGCCAAAAATAATTACACACAACAATAAAAAGTTAGGAATGAAAAACGTCATATATTTGTGACGATGTCAGTAAACGAGTTCAGAAATCAAATTTCGAATACTCTTTAATTATATTAAGCTTTTCGTGTCTTTAATATAGTTTTGGAACAAGTTAAATAATGTGCATATTAACAATACTCCATATAATGAGATGATCAGTGTCAGAAAGTATTTGTAGCCGAAGGCATATCGGTTAGATTTAGACTCCGATGCAATTTCCTGCTTCATTCTATACAGTATTTGCAAGGAAATATGCCATGCCATCAACTTCCTCCACCTTCACTACATGCAGACATTGGGTTATCTCTCAAATGGTCAGAATGTGAATGATAACGTAAAGTGGAATAGTTTTTCTTGCAGTTCCAGAATGTATATCGGGTACTGCATGCTACCGACTAAGACATATGTAGGCTTGTGGACGGTTGTGGTTTCAATTTTACTAACGAAGATAAAATGGTTCTCTTAACATTTTATTGAATCAGATAGTGTATTCTAGGTATGCATATAAAAGTGTATGTGTGAATTTCAACTTATTTTAAGCCAAACATTAACTAGAACAAAAGTATTCCTATTTATATGTTTATACATTTTTGTCTCAAGAAACAGTATACAAAGGGGTAGACTAGATAAACAAGAGAGACGCCTTCTAAAGTTTTATGAAAGCATCATAATTGAGAAACATTTCGTCCATCTGTCATTGGAAGGCAACTAGTTGCGCCATATATCTTGCTACAAGACAAACTTCTAGTAAGGTGAATCATAGTTCTTCCAACTTCTAAATCTAGTGTTTGATTATGTTTAAGAAAAGGTCGAACAGCCGGTCCATACAACACGAGCATTTTCAAATAAATGGCGGATGTACGTCACATATATCCTTTCTACACTTTCTCAGCTACATTGATATTTAAGTATGTATCATTTGTGAGGTCGTCTGAATTATCGTATTAAAGAAGCTGGCCCAGTTCCCTAGACAAATGAAAGATATACCAAGATACGTGAGGTCGCCTGAATTATTGTATTAAAGAAGCTGGCCTAGACAAATAAAAGGTATACCAAGATATGTGAGGTAATCAACAGAAGAGAGAAGTTTTTTTTTTTATTTTAATTCAGGAAAAACGGGATTAAACTCACGCGAGAATAGCATTAACTCCGTTTTGTTTGAATTAAAGTCAACCAATTTCTGCCATGCCAAATCTCTGTATTCAATGGAATATTAACTTCTTAAGTATCACCTGATATATATATATATATATATATATATATATATATATATATATATATATATATATATATATATATATATATATGAGTGTCATCAGGATACAATTTTTTGAGCCACTGGGTTATGATCTATGACACTTGAGAGCGGCTGAATGTACAAATGAATAGAACAGGTCCTAGAACAGATCCAAGAACTTGGCTGGAGTGTATTTCATTTGCAAGCTGCAGACAAATCAAGGAGGGTGAGGACTGTAATCTTTCCGCTCTCCAAAGCAGAGAGAATGTCATTAACTACTTTCAAAAGAGTAGTTTCATTGCTGTGGCAAGGGCAATATCCAGACGGCACATTGCTAAAAAGACTGTTCGAATTCAGATGAGATATAAGTTGGGTTAGAAAAACTTTTTCTTAAGATTTGTTATATGAACGGGAGATTAGAAACTGGGCGGTAGTTCTTTAAATCGTTACGGTCAAGTGTTGGTTTTATTAGCAGAGGCTTAAAATGGCAGTTTTGAAAAATGATGGGAATCCCCCAGATGAGAGAGAGGTATTAATAGCATCAGTTAGTGAAGGCAATATTGGGTCTAAGCACTAAAGCAGCAGTGATACTGCAACTGTATCAAGTTCACATAACTTTGGTGCACTCTTCATAACGATTGTCCGTACTAATTCCATAGAGACAGGTTAAAATGCTGCTAGCGGTCGTCGCTCAAATTTTGTATAGTAACTGTATGGTGACGACGAGTCAATTGAAATTGTGTTGTCAAGCTAATCTCTATTGGTTTGTTCCTTGTCACGAAATAAATTTGCAAATAGGTCCGGAAGGTCTACTGGAGAGAAGGTAGTTGGAAGTGGTGTATATTTGTTCCTTGACATTAGTTATCTCGAAGAGCCCTTTGCAGTTGGAACTCTCATTGATCTTAGTATTGTAGTGGGATAATTTGGCTAAATGGACTAAGTTTGTGACATTCTTCTTAGCAGCTTCATATATGTACTGATGAATAGCGAGTGGTGAAAATCCAAAGCCTCTCACCGCTTTACGGCGCTTTCATTTAGCAGTGCGAAGCTGGTCCCTAACACTGCAATACCACGGATAACACTTTTGAATTGATACTCTGCCCTTGGTGGCTGTGGCATGTTTTTCAAGCAATAATCGCAGGTAGTAATCAAGTTGTTCTGCTGTAAGATGCACGTTAGTTGTTAGGTTTGCTTGGATATCATGCATTAATTTGGTTCTATTTATCATAAAGAGGTTCTCTTAGAAGCAAATAAAGGTGGAAGGTTAGGGACTGATACGTCCAGATAGCATATATGTAATGCAGAGGCGACCTGATGCAAGTTCGTGGAGTGTAGAATATTATCATCAGATCTAGGAAGAATCCAGATGGATGGATGGATGGATGGATGGGTGGGTGGGTGGGTGGATGGATGGATGGATGGATGGATGGATGGATGGATGGATGGATAGATAGATAGATAGATAGATAGATAGATAGATAGATAGATAGATAGATAGATAGATAGATGTCATACAGCTCGTAGCGTAGATAACTAAGCTTTGCCATCTTGAATAATGTTAATAATGTTTTTTTGTTCGCCAAGAAATATCAGGTGTTCACATCATCATGGAATACTACAGCTGCATTATGAATTGGCATGCTCATGACGCCAGTTAGACGTTCATTTTGCTGTAGGTAACACGCCCTTTTTGGATGAGGATGTATGAACTAACGCTGTACAAACGTATAGATTCTCCGATATAGGACGAGGTTGAACAGTGCTATGGCTCGTAGAAAACCATTACAGATCTGGGAATTAGAAATATGGATGTAGGCTTATATCACAAAGCACTACAAATTTGTAAGTGATTCCACATTAAGAAAATGTGCTTGACTGAAGAAATTGTATCCTTCCATAATGTTAAGTACTCTTTAAACTTTTGGGGATTTCATAAGTTCTAATCACAATGATTGCAAACAGTTTTTAACAACTATTCATACATTTAAGTAATTCTTCATAAGCCAACATGTTTTAAATGACTGCCGTATTTACGAATTTGATTCTCGTGCACGGACTAACCGTGATTGCAATGAACTAATTAAATCATGCTTGCATCGCTCCACTAGCCTAGTGATTAGAGCGACCGCCTCGGATGCGGGGGGTTGTGAGTTAGATTCCCGGAGGAGTCATACCAAAGACTAACAAAAATGGTACTAACAGTCGACTAGCTGGGCGCTCAGCATTAAGATATTAGTGTTAGAACTGGTCGGCCTGGTATCCGGATAATATGACATGATGATCCATCCCCCAGTGCTAGCCTAAGACATCACTGTAAATTGTCAGACTGCAGACATAGTAGCGATATGACTGAAAACGTGTTAAAGCTAAGTTAAAAATCCAAATCACACACACACACACACACACACACACACACACACACACACACATACACACACACACACTTGCATCCTTAGTTAACTATTAAAGATACAAGGAAATGGCGGACAGACGTATAAGTCTATATCTATCAGCCAAGGTATGCATTAACCTTTCCACTGAGTGGTGACAGAAAAGTCATTACATCGCTTTCGCGTCTGTTTGGTTCTAGTTTCATTCTTTTTGGTTCCAGACGTGTTACTATATATGTTTGTCTGTTTGTGGCAACGTCTGTATTGAATTAACAGATGTCAATGTCTACATAGGCATTCCAGTTACCGGAGAGTTACACAAAAGTCTGATATCGGTTAAACTGTGTCGACATATGTTGATAAATACCGCAATTATATTTTATCTTTGCAGTAAAGAAATTCTTGTGAAACATTTAACTAACATTTTATTTGATGTGAAACAACAAAACCCCACAGCAAGAGTCAGTTATAAAACCAGATATTAAATTTGAGGATTACATGTAAAGCAAAATGTTGCATTAAATAGAAGTTAAGGGATTGTTTAATAAGGAAACATATAAGAAAGGGGTTTAAGAAAATTATTTAAATCCAACGTACAAAACCAAAAGATAATGTGATGACTTACATTGGTGGGTAACGTTAACGGTTTGTATATGCAGGACTTCATACATGTCGACGGAACCTTGGATAAAACGAGCATTATACAAAGATGAATTTATTTCGTTAAATCTACGACAAGAACTAAAGATGACGGAATCACACAAAACATCTCTGCATTTAAATTTTTTATTTTGCACCACTGTGGAGTGCAGTGAGGATCTAAAACCTTTATCTCGTCATCAATTTGTTCTAGTGATACATCGTAACAAAAGTCGTCGCCTTCTCGCAATTTACGTAACTGGAGTTCAGGCTACACGAGAACTGATTGACAGATACACAGACGGACGGACACGACTTGTTTCAGTATATTCTCGAAGTGCGGACCTCCGCATTTTTTAAGTAAGGAGTTATTGACCAAAATTGGTATATATTTTCCCAGTAATCAATTGAGCAGCATCAGTGTTACTGGTTTCACTGTAGCGCGTGAAAAGGTTATCAGTTTCCAGTTCTGCACTATCTTGTAGAATTTGTGCAACAAATAAAGCATCTTTGGTGAAAGACAATGAATGTCTAGGTTGAAATAAAATACTGAATATGCAACTGTCTTTAAATCATATGATGCACGTATGAGAAAAATACTGCACAAGAAAATTACAAATTTATAACATTAATGGCTCAAATTTATTCTTGAAACTATACGACAGGGAATGAGACTGATAATATCACTGTGAACATACTGTACATGATATTCATTTTATTCAACATCAAAACCACTTTACGTATTATGCCACGTTGATATCCGCATTGGGCACTACTTTTTCTAAAATATTACATTGCAAAGGATACGACCTCAAATTCAGATCCTTTAACTTCTAAGAGAATGCTATGTTTTCCAACGACCTTGAATATAAACTTTGTGCACTATAACTTAATGACATAAATTAACACAAAAAGTCATCGTCTGCCTCCAGCTGAATTTCAAACATCGGAATCTTAGAAGCAGCAGCAATCTTTCTGATCCGTATAAATATCCCGCCGTTCTAATAACAAATATTAATTTGGATGGATATGTCTTTTTTGCAAAGAATCATAATACAATCTAAGCTAACCAACTATTTTAAAAAAAATGTATACCATATCACAACAAATCATGAGATTGAATAGCCAATTTGTTTATTATCAGACGTTTTGCTTTGGGGGAATGTTTGGACTTGGTGTGAAACGAGCAGTATTATATGTGTCATTATGAGATGTATAAGCAGTTATAAGAGTTCTTCTTGATCTGTTTTCGGCTTCCTTCCAAGCAGAAAATGCAGTTGAACTGAAGTATAAAAACCAGTTGGGAGACCATCTGAAAGTAGTTGCTATAAACAGGGTGTCCTTACATACTGGTAAATCACTGATATATTTATATATTGACTTGTGAAAATATGTCTTAATAGACCGGTGGTCCGTATATGAGTACTATCGTAATGACGCACACATACTATCATAAAGGTAGTGAATATAATGAAGGTTTTTTTATCACATAGTCGGTTCACTTTGCCTACAGTGTGTGCAGTTTCATATTTTTGATATAATACATGGCTGGTTACTAAATTCGTATGGTGAAAATATGAACGAGCATTTCGGATGAAAATACCGCTCGACCTTGGGAGTGCCGTATACCCATCCGATAAAACGAGTTCATATTGTCCCATACAAATGCTGTAACATTTTTATTATATGCACATTTTCTTGTTCTGCCTAAGGCTTAATTCTATAAACAAACATATATTCAAGAAACAAAGTAACTGAAATTATGCTGTATTCCGAACTAAATACACAAGCGCAGATTCATCAGTACAAAACAAATACGTTGTTAATGCGCATATAATTCCGTCCAGTTAATTTAAACTTAGTAGCGTGCTACAAGTTGTTGTTGCTGTAGGGTTTAACGCCATTTTCAGCACACGATAGGCTATACATGGCGGCCAGTATTAATGGTGGAGGAAGAACCCGAGGAAATCCACAGAAAGAACCACCGACCCACGAGAAGCTACTAGCAAGCGTTCTCACATACCCACATTGACCAAATCTGAGGTTCGAACCCACGCAAACAGTTGTGAGATGGCAATGATCCGTAACGGAGAGCGCTTTAAACCACTCGGCCCCAGTAACTTTCAAAATAAAATGACGTTTTGTTTACGTAGAATTGAAATTTAGATTCATATTGTGAATCAAGGTGCATTGCAACAACGTTTCCATTCAGGCTGTAATGAACAGCTGTTAGTACTTTTGTCGATTCTGCTAATTTTAATGATAGTGACTGAATTTATCTATGTTAATTCTACACGAAGTACAATATATTTCAGCAGAGAGAGGGCAGCGTGTTGATATCTGCAAGTATGTTTCTGTTCTGTCATTGAATGTTTGAAATCGTGATGTAGGAAAAATATGAAGTCTCTCAATTGCAATTATAAAAAAAACTGCTATGAAATATAATGCTTATTCCATTTTTAGTGCAGTAAGGGGAACGGAATTGCACTTGGTATATAGAGGAAATTACAGTACTATTTCAAAACGTGCAATTAGGCTTGAGAATCCATGACATGGCTCATGTATTTCGGATTTTCAGAACTAAGAAAGTACATTTTGAGGAAATTCAGGATGTAAAAATGTAAGTATATTGTTTGCCATTCTTATTTAATATTACCACCTCAAGAAGACAGCTTATGCCTTGCCACTGGCATATTATTTGTATTTTTATGAAATCTGGCGTCTATCGCAAGTCTAAATCCGAAACATTCTATCAAAAAAGTTAACGTGGAATGTGGCAAAGCAGCTGCTATGTGGCAATCCATGAACATCTGTTTTCATACATTCAGAAACAAATTTAATCAATCAAAACGTAAAGCGTCTAATAATGTATTCACTTAACGGAGAAAAAAACGAACATATAATCATGTGTGATATTGATTGCTCCAAAAAAGCCAATGAAATTATTGTGCAGTATTCTCTTTATTGATTCGCTGTGATCGTGGGAAAATATGTTTAACCCCACCTCCTGGAATGTTTCGTTTTCATTGAACATTTTGTCCGCCATAGTTTACTTACTCGCGAAAAGGGAATTTCGGAAAAAAATGGTCTCGTCTGATTAAATATTGTCACATTACCACCACGGGGATTTGTTAGGTCATGTATAACATATTATAACAAGAAAAATAACAACCGGTATTGCTTAGATGATAACGAGGGTCGGGGTGGCGATGGATGTATGGTATATCTTGTTGCATGGAATTCACCCTATATACATGCCTGGTTTAAATGTGAATTTACTGCGGTGAATAAACTCATCTTTGTACACTGAAAAATGTAGACATAAACCGGTCTCTCCAACTGACAGAACTTTATCCAATCACATCATTTTTACGTGGTAAATACGTGATGCAAGTCCGACTCAAAACAAAGGAAAGATTTGTTTACGTCTTCTGTACAAGCTAATCTTCCGAATCAAACACTGCAAAGATCCGGTCACAAAGACATTGCGGAAAATATGTGCATTTCTGAATCAAGTAATCTTATTTTCAGAAACATATCGCAAAAATATAATGTTTAGTTGTGATGTGGAATTTCAAACACTATCACTGTGTTGTGATGGCCAACTCAAGCCGATACTGGGCACCGTATCAAATAATGTGACATCACACGCATTGGACATACTGTGTTAACAAATGTTTTGTCTTTTGTAAAATGTTCTGTTTATTTGGATGGACGCTTAGTCTTTGATTTATAGTTATCAAAACTTTATAATCTACTTTTACTATTTCAACTTTGTTTTGGACTTTTTTGTACGTACAACAAATGAAAGGTACAGCGTCTGTCAGAATAAACGAAATTAATCGTTCTTCTTTCTATCTAAAAATTTCATCCTAAATACAATTATGTGATAAAAAGAATGTCAATAATGGGTAATGATTTAATATTAAATTTATGAAACTCCTTAAATAACATCCAGCTTTTGGTCGCCAGGTGTATCATAGCTAACTTTCTTTACACAGTAAAAAGCTGGCTGGTCTTTATTCATAGGGTACATTCAGGTTTATCTGAAATATATACCTAATCACATTGTCTTCAACAGGAACAGACATTATTCAACTCGTTTCATAGATTCAATATTAAATCGTTACCCATTTGAGATCCTGTATAACGTCATAACGCACAACGAATATAATAAAAGTAATAACGTAATAATACACTGTGAATATCATACAGGTAATAACGTACTAGTAACAGCGAATAATATAAAAGTAATTACGTAATAATACACAGTGAATTTCATAACGGTAATAACGGAATAAGGCACAAAAATGTAATAAAGATAACGTAATAATGCACAGTGAATATTATGAAGATAATAAAGTAATTCACGGTGAATATCATAAAGGTAATAACATAATAGCAGTGAATATCTTGCACAATGCAACAAGAAGAATGTAGTCATCAGCACAGGTACTTGTTGTACAGCTATATCAAATCATGCGTATCATAGCTAACTTTTACACAGGAAAAAGTGATCTGGGTTTTCTTCATAGGGTGCATTTAAGTTTATGTGAAATACACCATATGAAGGTTTTATTAAATATATTTCCGCCCGGCATGTCAAATTCAAAAGTTTTCACTCTACTGTCTAACTTACAGCTATATTTAAGATTTTAATCCAATTCATCATGCGCTGGGCTGTTGAAAATATTGTTATGATATCTGTACTTTTGGAGGAGAGATTGTTGGAACTAACATCGATCTATCCCTCCGTCCGTCAAACGGTTCTCCCGTAGAATGAAATTTGTATAGACCGTCTTAGAGAGCTGCTCATATTTGGCATCCTATTTTGAGATGATTGGATGATGACAACAGTTTGTCATCCTGGATGCAGCCTCACTAAACGAATGAATGCGACAGGGTTGGGGTTAGAAAGGCAACAAAAATAATAAAAAGGTGTTAATATTAGCAGCAGTTTCCACTTCTTGCATTGGTTTACTCTATCAAAACACATTGCAAGTTAACGGGCCGAAAACGTATTGCACATGTGTCACCGACCTAATAATACACCACAAAATATGGAAAGAAAACAGACCAGACAAAGGCGTTTGATCTGGGCAGCCAGAGCGGACTCGTCAGGCTCCTGAAGATGATCAGGTGCCCTCCCCTCCCCTCCCCTCCCCCCACGCACGACTGCTCGCTGTCGTCAGGTAGGTCCACGAGAACATGCACAGCACAGCAGATGATTCAACGGTGCAAGATCGGAGGCATTCCCAGTCAGCAGCGGATAGATGCACAGCTGCATCCTTGCGCCGACGCTCTTTGCAGTCTTCTTCTCCATGCTCTTCTAGTACGCCTACAAAGACAAACGTCGAGGGAATCTACATGTACACCAGGGCTGGCGGAAAGCTGTTCAAATTCGCCCGTCTCTTTGTTAAGACTAATATCTCAGAGATTCTCATCGTGAATTTATCTTCGCGGACTATGCAGCCGTGACATCACACACGGAAGAATGACTCTAGCAGCTGGTATGTCGCTTTTCCCACGCCTGCAAGACGTTTGAACTGGCTATCAGTCTGAAGAAGACGTAAGCCATGGCACAGGACGATGATTCCCCTCCCACAATCGCCATCAATGCGTACAACCTGGAAGTTCTTGAGAACTTCACATACATTGGGTCTACCAGCTCTCAGCTCTCTGTCCATTGATTCTGAGATGAACCGCAGGATTACTAAGGCAACAGCAGCTATGGCCAGACTGAACCATATGGTCTGAAAAAACTGAACCCTAACTGAGAATACGAAACTGCGTGTCTATCAGGCCTGCATGCTGAGCACACTCCTATACAGCAGAGAGGCATGGACAACCTACATGATCCACGAGAGGAAACTCAACACCTTCCACCTACGATTCCTGCGGCGCATTCTGCGCATCCAGTGGCAGGAAAAAGTACCGAACACTGAGGTTCTGGAGCAGGCCGGATTCCCAAGGATCTGATATGCGGGGAGCTAGCAGAAGATGCACGACTGACTGGACGTCGCCATAAAACAGGTACTTGGGAATGCGGTCTGGGTCTATTCTCCTGACGTTGTCCAGCCAGCGAAGCCCCTCTTACGGAGACTGGAGAACATGCTGTTCATTCTGGAGAGAGGATGGTGTAGCTTTCGGGTGGGTGTCCTATATGCACCATTGCGAGTAGCTGGTGTTAAAAAGATGTCTGCAAGAATGACATGAAGGCGACTAACATCTTCGTCACCGACTGGCAGAGCTGTGCTGACGACCGCTCTGCATGATGTCTTGCTATCAGACAGGGCGTTCATAAAGTCGAGGAAACGAAAAACGCAAACCTCGCTGCAAAAAGAACAAGGTTAAAGTTAAAACAAACACAGCCTCAACAGGCATTGGCGTTTGCCTGCGAAAAGTGCAACAGAAACTGTCCTTCTAGGGTCCCATTCTTGAGCCACTCGCGATGGTGCAGATAGGACATCCACCCGAAAGCTACACCATCGGCTCTCAAAGACGGAGGCCTATGTTCGCTTCTTACATTCATATAAGTAATATTTCACGAGTAAAGTGAAAAACACTATATTTGCATCGATTTTTGTATCCATACCATGCCAATGTGAATAACGGCTGCATACATCGATAAAATAAGTTCCGAAAGTTACAACACTTTAGGTTAATGACCTTTTTCCAAATTTAGATTGTACAAGTAACGCTTGATTTTGTGTATTTTGTCAAATTCTTAGCTGTTTTCAAACAAAAACAAACATACATTGATTTCCGTGATCACATTCCTTGAGCGGCGCGGTCTAATACAGTAACCATTCTTGGGATAGGGATTTTGTGCAAATATCACAAAGGAGTCACATCGGACAGATTGCAAAGACAAACAAATCGTGTCTGAATGGAGAAATCAACAGTATACAGAACGGACATTTATACAAGAAAATTCACGATGATACAAACTGTTTTGTTCAAAGATGTTTCATTCTGAAATCTGCACCTAAATGTTGATTGCCAGGGCAAATATATTTCTTAAATTGGAAAAGAAAGTAGTTCCAAAAATGATATCGCCGTTTTGATAGTTTTTGCCACTCACATATTACAATATCTCAGTATTATATATAATGAAAAGCATGTCTTGTTCTTAACAACTATGTCTCTTTGTTTAGCCACAAAAAAGTAATGAACATTCCACTTAAACGTCCAAGTCATGTTCAGTTTAGGCTGTGTTCAGACCAGGAACACGTTAAAATTACTTTTAGCGACTATAATTGTGGTCTTTTTATGTCATTGTTTCAATCAATGTTTAAGAACGGGGTTATTCTCAGTTCCAAAGAAGCAAGATGGAGCATACGGGCACTTTGAGTTATAGCATACACAAACTGATGCAAGATGGCGTACAGTTTTTGTGTACGAAAAGACCATTTTGCTTATTGATGATTTCTTTTTCCACAAGATACACGTATTGGCGCGAGTAACCTAATAACATTCGATGTAGTCATGTAGACTATATAAGACTATAATTGAGTCAAACAGTATGCTCACCATGGCCATTGCTACTTGTCTGGCGAAAGACAACATATCTGTCGGTCGAATGACACCGTTATCAATCCCTCCTTCGTCGTCCATGAGCGAATATATTAACTCTGTCTGGGAACCACTTTTTGTCAACTCCCCATCTAACCGACATTTCCTGGAAACAAAATAGGAAAACATAACATTTAACAATTAGATAGGCGCGCTTCGTTTTCCGAAAAGTCTATTTTGTCTATTAAAAAAACCTAGCATGTTACAAACGTCATTTTTCTAAAAGTTTCAGAAATCAATTGAGTCATAATATTTGAATACAACTTATTCCGCAGATTTCAGTTTGCATGCTCTCCAGTCCCAAATATGAATGCAGATGCCTTTGTATTTCTAAAGATAAAGAAATAAAACTTATTTATAAACACCTTGCCACTAATCCGAGTCTCTGTCAAATCGGAACGATTTCAGTTCCTTAATATCAGTTTTGAATGATATGATCCTTTTACTACGCGTTACTGTATATTCCAAGCTAGGAGGCAGTTTTTATTAGACTTAGTTTTATAACATTATACAGACTCTCCATTCCTTTACCTTTTATGTCTTTATTTTCTACTATGAATTGTAATGAAGTAGTCAACAGATTTGGCGATTTCACGTGTTCTGTAAACAGCAATACAAATCGGTAGTAACTGCAGGCACAGTGCATACAGATTTGGTAGTTGGAACGAATCGCAGTATAACAATCGGTAGTAACTGCAGGCACAGTGCTTACAGATTTGGTAGTTGGAACGAATCGCAGTATCATAGTTATATACAAAATTAGTTATCTTATAAAGTTATCTGGCAATCTTTAAAGCATTAGACGATCTTAGTTACCCTGGTGAAAGGTAAATTGCCATTTAAGTAATCTATATTTACACGACTGTTCTTGAGACAGATAATATACATCGCCTAAATTATTCGGTACACTGAACCAGATGCGTAGCTAGGGGAGGGGGGGCAGGGGGTACATATGTCCCCGGGCGCCAAGGTACAGGGGCGCCAAAATGAGGCTTGCAACGTTACATTATAATAAGTAAACAAGGGTAATAAATCGGTCATAGAAAAATGTGATTAAACGGGGAGGGGGATGGGGCGCCAATTTTATAGTTCGTCCCCGGGCGCAAAATATCATAGCTACGCCTCTGCACTGAACTGTCCCATTACCAATGAGATATTTTTAAAGGGAAAGGTTATAACAAACAATGCTAATTTCGAAAGAAAAAATACATTAACTATATTAGACTAGATAATCAATAGCTGGTGACTTACTTAGTAATTTCAAAACTTGTTGTGCTACTCGTTATATTCAAAATATTACTTGTCAGAAACTGGAGTTTTCATCTGCTTATGTTATCAAGTTAATTTCACACGAACCTTCTCGCTTAGACACCTTATCTCTTTGGCACGAAGAAAAACTACTTGTAGGTTGATGGAACTTCTTTATATTTTCGCCAATAACTCTCGGCAGTTGGTATAATAGTGTTAAGATGTAAACTATTTTTACTTCCAGAGAAAAAATGCTGAGTTGTTAAGAGATAAACCACGTACTGAATATTGGCCAACAAAGTCAATCCATTTGCCAATGATAAATCCCCTACCAGATATGGTAAACATTTAACATATTGACCCAAAAATATAAATTACAAACTACGGCGATGTTTCCAACATATGACACAACACAGCAAAATTAATATCTGACTCAGAATTTAATATTTGCCCCAAAAGAACGTCGATCCACAACTCTGGAATGATGGGGTTATTACACCGTTTTGTTTTTATTGAGTAAAAGCAGTTAGTTGAATACAAAGAGTAATGAAACCAATACAACTGCACCAGACATGTACGATTGAGAGGTTCTCCCAACACGTTATCCAGCACTGATTGAACTTCAAACATTACAAGTTAATTTTAATAACTGCAGCTCTGTGAAATATCTAAAGCATATGTTCACAGAAGGGACATGAGAGTAAGAGAAAGGGATTATTTACCGTAACAGCCAACTTCATGCTATCACATCATTAACCGAGTCAAGCTGAATACAACGAGAACGATAAACCTGTTTGATCCACTAACTAAAAGTTAAAGCGGTCGTCAACTAAGCAAAGGTAGTATATTTATTATGAAATATTGGACCATCTTTGACAAATGCTTTTACGCTAATCCACAGACTCTTAATTTAGCATCGGCGTTTTAATATTGAAGTTTTTCGCTATCTTGGAGGGCACAAAGCCTGAAGGCAAGAATTTAAATCTAAAACATACCATTCTAATCCAACAACTAAGGAATTCCAAAAATACACATAAAAAAGTAAAGCAATTTTCAATATAACTCACACAGCGATGTATCTGAGATACATATCAAATGAAGGTGAAACGATACAACTTCTTATATCTTTTTTGTTTATAGACGTAAATACCCACATCATGTCTTCTTTGTATTTTAGACGATTACATGCAAGGGTCCCGATACTTAATACACCAAAAATGTCATACCTCATTTAATTTATGAAATCTTTTTGGCAAATAGAGGGATGAATCATCGCACGGGAAAGTGACCTTCGGTGTCCTTCAGTCGTATTATTTCCGCTTATCTCTCTTTTAAACACTTCTGATATATTGATGGTGGAATCACAGGTAGGTAAATTGAATATATCTAATATATCTGATTTATATTTGCTCATCCTTTTAAATATCACAGACATCACTTGCAATGATCACATTACAACCTAGTTTTATTCTTATCCTTTTTTAATACAAAGCACCTGCCTCGCCAATTATTTAATACAAGATCCTATTTTGTTCTTTATGATAAACCTTCTTCAACCGGAGTTAAAATTGGGTTTGCATCCGGCTTCTTTTTATCCAAAGGAAGCCGTTGGAGTGGCAGTTGTGCGTCAAGAGAAGAACGTGTTGAAATATATTAGCTACAAATGAAAATAAATGCACGAGTCAATTCTAGTCGCCAATTCCCTTGCGTTTTCGGCTCGAAAGTGGTTACCTATGTTGATAGAATATTTAATACTCTTTCTTTATTTTTTCCATACCACTTTCTGAATCTACTAGCCTATTTGCCTATATCCATTAATACATACATCAATACATACATCAATACATGCATACATACATACATACATACATACATACATACATACATACATACATACATACATACATACATACATACTCACTCTAGACCGTCAGGAATCAAGGCAGTTAAAAAGTCCAAGAATTGTAAAACCTACCAGTATCTTCTAGTAAGATAGAAAAGACCAAACCAGATACAAATTTGAATGACATCAAAGCATTTTTAGCAAGTTTTTTAATTTGATATTGAGATTTTAAAGCACCACTAAAACTGAATGGTATAGACATAATCCGGATTAATGATTCGTGGTTGCCTTAAATAATACCTACACGGGATAAAAGTCGATGTTTGAGCTAACTGAAAGTAAACAAAGAAGCTTTATTTTAGAGAGCTTGTGCAATCCTTGATGGACCTTCAATTTAATAAAGCCAAAGGACAAACACAAAATATCACATGCTAACTTGAATTCAAAACCAATAAGGAACCAAAATATCATCAAATGATGAAACTTACTTGAGGAAATTCTGTAGGTTTCCGTAAGGCACATATTCCATAACCAATGCAATTGGTTCCATGTGCGTACAGGCTCCTATCATACCCACTATGTTAGGATGGGAGCCCAGTCTCTTCATCAGGTTTATTTCCGCTAGCAAATCCTCTTTGTACGAAATGGGGGCACTATCTGTAACACAGAAACAGAAAATTGACAATGCCATTAAAATAACTCCCAAATATTATCTTGTCATTATATGTAGTTATTTTTGTTAGACATGATAAACCCCAAGACAGCCATTATGAAATGATGTCAAGGCTATATTTCATCATTTCCTTTTTTCCTGTCTTAACCGTTCTGCGAATTGTTTTTCTCTCGCGGTTTTTACCCGACACTCAAGAGGAATATATTATTAGTTTACCTAAGCTTGCAGATAGTATGGGCATAGTAATTTCTGCAAAGAAAAATGTTCGCGTTTGTAAAATAAGACCTACTGTAAACGCGTTATGTTACTATTTTTGTTTTAGTTCTGTCAGTTCAAACACACACACACACACACACACACACTCTCTCTCTCTCTCTCTCTCTCTCTCTCTCTCTCTCTCTCTCTCTCTCTCTCTCTCTCTCTCAATAGATCGAACGACCGATCGATCAGGTGTTTATAAAGGATGAGATCACATATTTGACCCAACCGGACCCAATGATCACAGGATTAGTAATTTTTAAAACTATATCTAAAGAGAGAAAGTAATTAAAGCAATGGAAGACAATTTTAAGTTCAATATCATATACAACTTGTCTAAAAGTTTATTTCCAAAGGCGTGCTCACAGAGAGCCCGGTGCTTAAATCCGCGGGGAGGGGGGAGGGGGCAAAATGATCTAAATCGGGCTTCACGTTTACTACGGAAGCTGCCACCTTCATAGATAAAAGCATGCAGGGGCGCCCGTAAAATTATTTTCAAGGGGTGGGAAAACATGTAGCGTGGTCAACTATTAAGTTTTACGATTGTTTGATTGAAATGGGGAGGGGAGGCAAGTGCTCTCCCATCTCATATTTGTACAGACTACCGTCTGCAAGATATTCTTCGAAACACTGATATTAAGAGATATAAAGTCAGAGAGAAAAAACAGCATTTATATAGTGTCATTGCTCATAATGTAAAGTATGAGAAGAACTAATTTATAAAGTTCAAGCACCTATTGAATGCTTGTTAATAAAACCTTCAGTCTATAAATATATATCATTTCCTGAAATCTGTAACCATTCTGTCTATTTTTAGAGCCTAACATCTCTGTTTATTTAGTTTTTCAATGTATATTTTCGGTGAATGTACAACGCTGGTTCTATTTCAGTAACGTTTCCCCCAAATTTCGTTTTATATTCTCCAATTAAAATTGATAGGTCAAATTTATATTCATGTGCAGTACAGTTCGATCGTATTGTCTTCTTTTAGCTTTAGTGCTTTTATGATATTTTTCCTATCCTCTCTCTCTCTCTCTCTCTCTCTCTCTCTCTCTCTCTCTCTCTCTCTCTCACACACACACACACACACACACACACATTTTATGTGCTTTTGAAGGGATTATCTTTTGACCTAATTGTGCACTTCATTTTGACATTTGTTGAACATTTGTGGGCACTACTTAACCACATTTGTACTATTAGGACCTAATATCTACATATACATTACCCTCACATGTGATATCGGCGTTCTAATTATTACATGATTAGCTTCTTAAAAGCAATCAAACATTTTTTGTTCACGTATAAGTCTGTTAATAGCCTGATAGAGAATTGGTGACGATCTTTTATGTTCGACTTAAAATTTGGGTGTCGATGTTTTAGTTCACTAGCATACATAACTTCGTTCTCTAGAAAAGTGTCGACAACGTTAATTAACCATCCCTACTTGCTTAAGATTGATTTATTAAAGGAGATATACTTTCTTTTGAAGAAGCAACAAAACAATCTTGAGAACACACTATGTTGATGATTGATATAGCAGATGTAGGAATGCAGGCGGACTTTACCATAACAAAAAGAACAACACGCGAGCATGTGTGATTTTGAATTGTATTTACTTCTGATATTTGCTGTACGTTGCATATAAATGAAACAATACATTCAATCTGTCTTAAAGTTTATACAATCACTGAAGAAACAAAACAATCCGTCCTATATAACATTGTATCGTATTACACGTATGTGCATAAATACATGCCAATGCCTGGCGGTGTGTGGATACATATCCAACAGTGTGTATGTATAAAGCTTGTGTGGATACATATCCAACAGTATGTGTGTATACAGTGTTTTATAGAATCACTTCACAAAATGCCAGTATGAAACTAGCTAAGGGTAAAGGTCAACAAATGTAAAAATGGTTTTCCAAGAATTTTAGGAAGATAAACCCTGCTAAATAAACGTAAAAAATAAAGTGCAAGAGAAAATATTAAAAGTAAAATGTTAAAATCGTGCGATTTGTATCTCTTAAAAACAGTAACACATTTACAATCAATAAAACATACAGTAGTTAAGATCAGTGAGAAGTGTTTCACCCACAATGAATCATCGTAAAAAAAAAAGTCATATTTGTCGGGAGTTTTAAACGAATACTGACAAAGTACTAGGTACTGTATGTTTGTACATGTATCCTGTGAACTATCAATATTCTATGGTTTTTGTTCTTTTTGTTTTGCTTTTATGGGGTTTATTTTGGCTGGCAGGCATAAAAACTCTACAACGTTCCTTTAATTCTGTCTCATGGCACCACACGTATGAAACTGTCTGACATTGCACTCAAACTCAAGATATACATATATATGACACTGGTTGTTTCTGTTCCATTTACCGTTGACATTTCAACTGTAAACGTCACATACTGTGACTGACTATTTTTATTAAATTTACCGTTAGCATTGTATGTCTTTCAATACATCTAGCTACCAATGTATGTACGTACCTTTTTTTTTCTGTACCGGCTATATTTACTTATATGTGCATAGTATTCCATGTTTTTTGTTATAAATATAGTGGAAACATTCTAGGAAGTTTAGGGTAGTAACTGATCCTAAAAAAATTAAGTTGACGGACTGATGAATGACGGAATGGATGGCTGAAAGAATGCATTAGTAGGAAGGTAGAAATATGTTCAGTTCTAAAGTAAACGTCGCAATGCATTCCATTTACTAGCAACATTGATTCTAGAGTCCCCGATAATTGTCATGTTGTTACTTGTAACGGCCCGAAATGAGCCTGTACTTGTTTAGTCCCATAAATCATCCGACAAAACAGTTCTGATAATGACTGACTGTTTGGGGAATAATCTCGCCTATGCTTCAAACTGAATTAACATGCATATACTTAGGATGGGAATAAAAGATCCTTACCGGTATTATGTAGATATCTTTTAGAATATCCTTATTTGTATAACGTAGATATCTCTTAGAAAATCCTTACCTGTAATGTAGATATATCTTAGAAAATCCTTACCTGTAAAATGTAGATATATCTTAGAAGATCCTTACCTGTATAATGTAGATACCTCTTTGAAAATCCTTACCTGTAAAATGTAGATATATCATAGAAGATCCGTACCTGTATAATGTAGATATCTCTTAGAAGATCCTTACCTGTATAATGTAGATATCTCTTAGAAGAACCTTACCTGTGTAATGTAGGTATCTCTTAGAAGATCCTTTCTGGTATAATGTAGATATCTCTTAGAAGATCCTTACCTGTATAATGTAGATATCTCTTAGAAGATCCTTACATGTATAATATAGATATCTCTTAGAAGATCCTTACCTGTATAATGTAGATATCTCTTTCACCGACTAAAACATGTGAATTCGCCTGAATATGTTATCTGCATTGATCTGCATGGGTGTTGCGAGTGTAATTTAATATTTTACTTACGTTTCTTTGTATATTGTATAATAAAGATGATGATACATTGTTGCTTATTGTACTAACCGCCATTCAGTTCAATAAATTGCAAAACAAAATATCATCCCATTGGGCTATTCACATGAATAATGACTATTCTTATTCTTATATAGGTAACATGAGGGGTTAATTCCTTATAAGAGAGCACTACTGTTCTCTCTCCTTTATTGCTGTGAAATGTTTGCTAATCATGTTTACTTGTGTTGACCAATTATAATTTAGAGAAATTTGTACAAGAACATGTGTTACGTTGTATTTGTAGACCGTCACGAACTCTTTTAAGAAAAAAATGTAGATGTGTGAATATTAGTTACTTTGCATCGTAGGTTTACCGCCTGCTGGCATGCAATTCCACCTTCGTTTACAACGTATCAAATATAGGATTTGATTCGGAAATATTATGTACATATTTCCGAAAAGAACCCTCAGCTGATCATAATCCAAGAACCGTGAGAATTACCTATAAGTGTCTAATATGTCCACTGTTGTTTGTGTTCACGCGTGTCTGCACGTGATTTCACATTTTAAGAAAAGCGTGATTGTCCCCCAAACCATCAAACAGTATTAGCATAGGTTTGGGGGTTGAACTATCGGCTTGATAACTGTTAGGATACATTAAAACATATACCGCGTTATAACACACGGGCAATACAGAGCATAGTTTGAAAAACAAAGCGTAGTAAAGACAGATAGTGTCACAATTTCAAGTATAATGTTTACAGGAGTTTGTAGCACTTCTTAATGTCGACAGCAAATTCACAATCTAACAGGTAAGGACTACTTCGTATTCGATGTTACAAATGACTTGTCAAATTTACTGGCGTTTGTAACATTTACAGGATCAATGCTTTCTTTAAACTTATTTACTTATGCAAACAAGAAGCATCTTATCGGCAGCACAGAGAGAGAGAGAGAGAGAGAGAGAGAGAGAGAGAGAGAGAGAGAGAGAGAGAGAGAGAGAGAGAGAGAGAGAGAAAGAGAGAGAGAGAGAGAGAGAGAGAGAGAGAGAGAGAGAGAGAGAAAGAGAGAGAGAGAGAGAGAGAAAGAGAGAGAGAAAGAGAGAGAGAGAGAGAGAGAGAGAGAGAGAGAGAGAGAGAGAGAGAGAGAATAAGTGTTTCAGATCAAACTGTGCCAATTCAACATTTTGCTTCTTTGATTACTAAGATGCAATCTTGAATAACAGGTAAAGAGTATTACGAGAGATGGAGAAAAGTTCCATTTGCTTTATCACATTTGGAACAACTTGTTTTGCGATGTTTTTAGTCAATCGAGAAATGGGTGAATAAGTGTAAATTCTTCTACGGTGAAGCCAAATAGAAAATGCAGTCCAGACATGTAAAAACACTTCCTTAATTTACTCGAGTATCGCTCTGTCAGCTGTAGATGAAAATAGACTAGTTATAGTTTTGCAACATTCGTTTACCTGGCCGCGTACTCTGTAATTGTCATTAAAGTCAGACAATATGTGGGTCAAATATTCTGATAATGGCAAGACAAAAGACAGACATTGTTTAATTTATTTTCCAATGCGGACATTAAAGCACATTCATAAACGCACAACGTACGAACTTATTTCAGAAAACATTTTTCGATTAAAACTACATCTGTAATAAATGTTGACAGAGACCAAAAAACACTTTGTATTGTCTCGTTATTTCGTAAATTGCACAATCTATTATTAGAAAACAAGCTTGATATGTTCTGCTAGTTAAGACAATCGCTTTAATGCATGAGATTCGTTAAAAAGGGTTCGATCTGAATGGTGGATATAGTGGAGGCTCGGCCCTTAAAAACTCCAATCTCTACCTCTGTTTATGGTACAATACTAACTTAAACTTGCTACAATAAGTGTTCTAACATTTAAGGTTATAGTAAAAAAAAAAATTGAATAATATTTCCATAGACCCAACTTGACACTTATATTACTTCGATAGATGAACCATGACACGAAATAAATATGTAAAAGTGTGAATTTTGGAGATGTAAATGTAACATAAATGTTTAATTGATGTATGAGAATTGGCAAGGCGTTATGTCCGTGTCATGTTTACGGATATAAAAACCTGAGTATATCCGGTAAAGACTTCATTGATTATTAATGATAACTATTTCAGCAGAAAATGGACCAGGTGTGAAGATTGGTTTTTGTTTACCGAAATGACCAAGGATTGAAATGCTGCAGAAACAGCGTTTGTTGTTGATGAAATGTTTGTCACAAGTTGAAACTTTGCAGAGATCGGTATGTTAAGTACATGAAGAAAATGTAAAATTGTCCACGTGATGGAGAGGTGTGTACTAATAACGTAGTGAGATTAAAACGAGATCTCATTTGGTAGTTAATGGTTTGGTGTGGGTGTTTCAAATGTGAAGTCTTGTGTTTTAAATATAAATTACACAGTAAACTCAAGCAATGTCAGGCAGTTAAGTGGTTGCACGACGCGAATGGTCTTGACTCGGGTGGAGGGAGGGGGGAACGCGAGACCCCTTTAAAGATTGAGGACGGCAGTTGAAAGTCTATGAGATCATCCTCAGTAAAGATAACCGACAAAAAAAGAACACACCAAAATGCGTTTTAAATATATTAGTAAATAAATGTGTCGATGGTAGGGGTGAGCTGTATTACCTATCCATATTATTACCACGGTATGGGTTTACTCAGTGGCACGTATCCTTGTGCTTTTTCTTATTAGGTAGTTTACGTCCGTAAGGGAATGATTGGAAATTTCCGAGCAAGATTGTTACGAATTTAATTATATTAAAAGTGTGCTCGTAATTTTCATGACAAAATAATTCAAAAAACGAGTGCTATTCTACAAAATAATTACATTTGTTACAAATTATTTCCCATTCTAATATATATATATATATATATATATATATATATATATATATATATATATATATATATATACATATATATATATATATATATATATATATATATATATATATATATATATATATATATATATATATATATATATATATATATATATATATATATATATATATATAATTATTTTTGCCACATGTCAATTACGCCAACATGACTTCTGCATGGGATGTTCAGTCCAAATCAAAATATGGGAAAAATATCGGTTGGGAAAAAAAGGAAAACAAACGTGTCTTGTTTTAGTTATTTACATGTGCATGTTAAGGTATTAAGTAATGTACTACTTCATATAATCGAGAATCAACTTAAGATTTTCAAGAGAACAGCTGTTTTCCGTTTAATTAAGTAACTTCTCTAGTCCACAAAATATTGTCTCACTTGCTTCGGCTGTGTATCTTATGTTTACTTTACTTTCACTCTCTAATTAATATTCTGTGGAGGTTTAAGTATCCCACTTTAATTTTCAGTGCCTGCAGTTCCTATTTTGATCAACTGACTAATGTCTTTTACAGGTGGCAGCAATAGTGTAAGTCTTATCATCCGACTTCAGTTACACTATTTAGATGACATAATACACATACCAAACTTCATGTACTAACGGTACCAGCCATTTATTTTCGGGGGAGAGGCTACGATTTTCTTTCGATCCAAGGTAGTTTATTTTATTTTATTACAAGATCATATAATAGAGGATGTCTACAGCTACAGGTAACACAAATTCATCTCTTTATACATTTAACCGCTCCGGTGGCCTAAGTGGTTAGAGCGTCAACCCCGGATGTGGGAGGTCGCGGTTTCGAACCCTGGCCAAGTCATACCAAAGGCCAATACAAATGTTACTAGCAGCTGCCTCGCTAGGCACTCAGTATCAAAACGTTAGTTTTAGGACTGTTCGACTTGGTGACAGGAAAATGTTACTGGATGAGACATCATCCTACGTGTCTGCGACATGATGCCCCAATGCTAGATATGACAATACCATGTTACACGGCAGACGTCATAGCGATATTATTGACAAATAATTAAAGTTATGTTAAAAATCGGGGCCCCGGCAACCGAGTAGCCGATTGGTCTAAAGCGGTCTCCGTTACGGATCACTGCAATCTCACCTCTGTCTGTGTGGGTTCGGGTCTAAGATTCGGCCAATATGCTTATGTGAGAATGCTTGCCAGTAGCTTCTCGTGGGTCGGTGGTGCTTTCCGGGGGGGGGGGGTCTGGGTTCGTCCTCCACCATTAATACTGGACGCCATGTATAGCCAGCCTATCGTGTGCTGAAAAATGGCGTTAAACACTATAACAACAGCATGATCCAAATCACACACATGCACACACGTATTAGCATAACGTGTAACGGTACACATTTCTCTTACTTCGAGCTGAAATTGGTGAACACAACTGAAGCTAATTAGAATTCCTTTCACAATAATAAATTAGAAATAACAGCGGTGCTCTATGATAATCGATTAACTTTTTCCCATACTTTTTGCAGAAGACGAATTCATTCTGACGCACTGTGACGATACTTTGAATGACGGTTAGAATAATACACAACAAAGCATTATCATCTACAGTATACAATACAAAAATTATGGTAAGAATAAACGAAATCACACATGCGTGCATGTATTTTTCAAGATATTTGACAGCCGGAAATCGAAGAAGAAGAAAAAAACCTGACCTCCCCAGGAATTAAATTGTTGGTCCCTAATATAATTGCGGTATACCGTGTTATGCATTTTCAGAAATATCGCGGAACAAGATGAGCACAAATGTTGTGTTCGTTTCTAATTCTCAGCATACTTTGGAGGAGGTGGGCAATATGTTAATCATATGTTAATCAAATCGATTGCTTAGTGTGTGGAACCAGGGCCGATAAAAGGTAAAGCAACCGATGCCCAGGCCCAGGCCCATAAACGAGAATGGGCCGAGCAATTCCTTTTACTTCAAAAAAAGAGAACATTTTTGTTTGAACAAGAACGAGGAGAGGCCCGGTTGTTTCTTACCAAAGGGCCTGTGATCGCTCTCTACGGCTCTCTGTGGAACGTGAATGAGAACATATTGACAGTAAGAGAAAAGTCCGAAAAGATTACAATGAACTATCTCTATGGTGTTTGTATATATTAGGAGGGATAGAAACATGGATGCATACATGTTATACAGACTAACCTCCTGCCTTATGCCAATATTTTCGTAATCAAAGCTTAAATATTTTTCGATCTTTTGGTGCTTTGCTAACTCGGATTTGATTCAGAGAATGTGAAGAGGAAAAGAAAACAGATTGAGATGTCACTTCATAAAGGGACTCAATTTCACCCACTTGAAACCATTGCCTAATTATCCATGCGAACGTAACACGAAACTGGAACTATGCAGCCAGTATTGTGCTGACCTGCCGTTACACATACATACATACATACATACATACATACATACATACATACATACATACATACATACATACATACATACATACATACATACATACATACATACATACACACACACACTTACACACATACATACATACATACATACATACATACATACATACATACATACATACATACAGTGAATGTAGGTTAGTGCTGAGATAATGTGGATATTTCTACTGATATGCCGGAAGATGCCAAACTCGCTTTATGAGCAACATTAGTGGCCCATTAAAAAGTAAAAATCAAAACGTTATTCCCTAATTTTAACTATTATTTTGCAAACGTCCGACACATGCCGATAATACAACAATCTTATCCCAATATTAAATACATTTAAATGCATTGTATGAACAGGTTCCCACCCGACCAAACACCCCAATCGCCCCCCCCCCCCAGTCTTTGTAGTGTCGCTGTTGATATCAGTATCAGTCTTCGTGGTGTTGCTGATTGTATCGGTCGTTGTGGTGTTGCTCAAGGTATCGGTCGCTGTGGTGTTGCTGATGGCATTGTGGTATCGGTCGTTGTGGTGTTGCTGATGGTATCGGTCGTTGTGATATTGCTGAAGATATGAATCTTCGTGAATTTTACTGATGGTATCAATCTTTGCGGTGTTGTTGACGATTTCAATCTTCGCTTTGGTGCTTACGGTATCAGTATTCGTCGTGTTGCTGACGGTATCAGTCTTTGTAATGTTGCTGGCAGTATCAATCTTCGTGGTGCTCCTGACGGTATCAATATGTGTATTGTTGGTGACGGTATCAATATGTGTGGTGTTGCTGATGGTATCAATATGCGTGGTGTTGCAAAAATTAAACGTTTTACCTATTGATTGTTCGTTCTTTAGACGGAGTATTAACAGCTGTGTCGTAACATTCATGGTGTTCATCAACAACTAAAACAAACTAATATCCCAACACAAAAGTAAATTCAACATTTTGAAATTATTCTTTCCGTAAAGAGACTAATATTAATATATTACAAAATGTCTTAAAGAATGTCTATCTCAGGATTTTCATTTTGTTTTTGTTTGTATTATCGGCACTTTTAACGCATTATTGGATGAACCAGACATTGGTTGGACTGGTCGGTATCGAACCAGCTATCCTTGCATTAAGAATACGATGCTCTACTGAGGTAGCTGACCGTGGTGGCCGAGTGGTCTAAAGCGTTCGCCTTTACAGATCACAACCATCTCATCTTTGTCCACAAGGGTTCGAGTCTTGGGCTAAGTCATTGTGGGTATGTGGTACAGCTTGCTAGTAGCTTCCATTGGATCAGTGGATGTTACTTGGGTTTTAATGGGTTCTTCCTGCACCATCTATATCGAGCCTGCCGTGTATTGAAAAATGGCGTAAAAAAAACCCACAACAACTTCCTAGGTACAGTAGCCCCCCCCCCCCCTCTCTCTCTAACTTGGGTTAATATCAATATGTCGCATATTACTGCCTTACCTCTAACGAGCTTGATAGCAACTCTTTTCTCTCCATAAAATCCAGTAACCACCTTTCCAAACGCTCCCTGTCCTAGTGGGCTACTGAATTTCAGACGACTACAGTCGAGTTCCCATTCATCGTTGACAATTAGCATTTGATTTGAATAATCCACCTTACCTGATGCACGAGAAAAAGAGAAAAAGGTTTTGAAATTAATGATTACAGCATATGCAATTAAATATTACAGCCAATGCAATTAAATAGTACAGCCTTTATGAATTAAAATTACAGCCTATTTTAATAATATGGCCTACTTTTGAAACTCCTTATCACAGAAATTTCATGGCGTCTCATGAAAAACAACAATCACTTTCGATAATAATTTGGAATGAATAGAAGCGAACAAAAATGTAAAATTAATGTATGCTTCAGAATGCCAACTGAATGTCACAGTCTGCTTAACGTCATCTTCTAAAGCCGGACATAATCTGGTGCAATAATTTACTGTTGCGCAGTATAGTTCTACATTGAGGTCCTGTGAAGGAGAAAGTGATTTAGAACGAAAAAGATTTTACTCAACAGTTGACTAGGAAACATCTAAGGATAATTTTAGGGTAGTATTTGGGATTCGAGATTTTGTGGAGTTCCAATTTATAAAATAAGGGAAATGGGATAAATGAATGACAAGAATGACTTGCATGTTGACTATGTTTTAAGTGAGGACGAGTTGCGCAGTTCGTCGACCTCACTCTCTCGCCTAAAACCAGCAGCACGACAACGTTGTATATATATATATATATATACATATATATAGATATATATATATATATATATATATATATATATATATATATATATATATATATATATATATATATATATATTATATGTATACTTATATATATATATATATATATATATATATATATATATATATATATATATATATATATATATATATATATATATATATATATATACTCAACTACAATAATTAGTATCTTATTTATAAAATCACTTTTTTAAAACAAACCAACCCACCGCCGCCTCCAACAATTGCAACTGTTTGACCAAATATCTCTACAAATTATAAAAAAAAATCTGATTTAATTTTGCATTTCCTCCTATTCTAAATGTTTTAGGGATGATAATATGTTACGTCTTTTTACTTTAAACTGGATTTTTGTCTAAGCAAGGATAAAAGTATATACTAATAATGTGATGATATTTAAATATGAAAATTTAGCTTTTCATTAAAATGCTGACGTAGTCAATCATATATCTTATACACAAAACACTACTGTAGTGCGTCTAATATCTGATAAAAAATAATGTTGTCCATATGATATGAATGCTATAACTTGTGGTATGACGAGTGATCAAACTTGAGAGTCTATCATGATTTTCTATAGTCGATTATGAACTACTCAAAGTTTCGTTCTTGAACTACTCGACGATGTATTCCTGGAAAAGTTCAATGTGTGAATAATAACGTCAAGTTAAGTTAGATATCCGTTATCGAAACAATTCACACATCAACAACGTGACAGACAATAGATATGGGGGTTTGCAAAAATTATGTTCTCCATGCAAAAAACAGAAAATATCTCCAACCGAATAAAATCGACTGCTAATGAAACAATAATTAATCTTTAAATTTTAAACGAATCGTTTCCAGCACTAGTTAAAACACACCTAACAAAGAACTTTATGGCGCATGTGCAAAATGAGCGATTCCAAACCTTGCACAAGTCATAAATGAATCAAGTTTGATTTTGCAGTAACAAAATGTTGATAAAACTCCAACCAATACAGGAAATAAGGGTAACGATACAACTTTTCTATATACATAAATCACAGAAAAGACTTACAGCCAACATTGGATTTGTAACTGTTACTCTTAGCAACTGTAGTCTTAGTGATGATAATATCCCTGAAGCTCTGTCTTTTCTTGTAGATAAAAAGAACAATGATTCCAAGGATAATGATACTAGCGACCACGCAGACACCAAGTATTATCCCATTCAATATGTTGATTTCTTCCGCTGAAATGAAAACCGAAACAAATACGAATTAACGTAGCTAGGCGAACAGGAAATTATAGAACAATATGAAATAGTGAAGAAGCATGCATATCAATTATATCAATATCAAACACTGTACTTTCTCTTTAATTAGCCACCAATCGGTCGTCTGCCAAAATAAGACATCGCTAAAACTTTATTTGAAATAAATGCGACAAATAGGCAAAATCAATTTTAATTTCACTCCTACACATATATTTATGGATTTTGTACCAGTTATGTGGCTTTCAGTCTGTCATAGTTCCTACCTTCCTTTGCTGTAAAGATTGTGAATACGGATCACGTTATGACCTCTCGAGGCTGTCATAATAAATTTTTTACTTCAGCGTCTCCTGCCAATAAATTAAACTTGCTATAATTGTATTATGATTACGTAATAATAGCTGTAGTAGTATTAGAGTACTTACAGTAAGTCTTCATTGAAGTATTGTAGGCCACTGGCCCAAATTACATAATGCATGCAACATTAACAAATTATAAGCACGTGAGTAAAATAAAAATTATATACATAAATTTATCATCAACTATATCATGATTATTCAGCAGGGTGTGTGTGTGTGTTTGTGTGTGTGTATGTGTGTGTGTGTGTGTGTGTGTTTGTGTGTGTGTGTGTGTGTGTTCAAATTAGAGCGCAATATGAAGTAAATAAATCCCTTGCCATGTTTTGAATTTGGAGTTTTTAACGTAGCTTTAACTTTTTTCAGTCATATCGCAACGATGTCTGAAGCCGGACAGGTTATAATAATGTCTAGCACTGGGGCTGCCGCAGACATGTAGCATCATGTCCCACCCAGTCACATTATCCTGACACCAGGCCGACCTGTGCCAATACTAAACTCTTAACGCTGAGCGCCAAGCGAGGCAGCTGTTGGTATCGGTTGTTTTTTTTGTTTTTTTTTGGTATGACTCAGGCGAGGTTCGAAATCCGCGACCTCCGGCATCCGAAGCGGAACGCTCTAACCACTAGGTCACCATAATTGTAGTAGTAATAGTAATAGTTGTAATTATAGTAGTAGTATCAGTAATAGTTATATTAGTACTAGTAAATATAACTAAAGATTAGTTCTTCTCTAGATATCCATACTGACCTTGAAGATTCTTCTTAATTGGTAAGACTTTGGCATGTATGTCTTCGCTTGAAACACCAACCGTCAATTGTTTACTGGTGATCTTTCGAGGTTCTCCTGAAGTTGTGTTGTATAATGCCCAACCCTTTAACAAAGAATCAATGAAAGCACGCGTGAGGTAAATAATATGATATATCCAAACATGTTTTACTTTGATCTTTTTAAAAATCGTTTCTAAATCAAGTTTATATCTGCTGAGGTTTAAAAATTATATTCTCTGTAGAAACCCAAACATATTAATAGAAGATAACTTTGCCCTACTGTCATTTACTTTCAGTGGAAATTAAGGTGAAACTAAGCTCAAGAATAGAAAATGACTTGCTCACAGCTTCCTTAAAAATATAGACTGTCTGATTAGAGGAGAGTAAGTGGGTAAATTTCAAACACTTATGTTACATATGTGAATATCTGTACAAGATAATACCCCAAAATCTGTTTTATATACACCTGTGACAATCAATTTAATTTGATATAATCGCTGGTTGATAGTAGTATGAACATGTTTGTATAAATAAATAAATATTAATAATGACGGTGCCTAAAACAAATTATATGATCGAAAATGCGAATGTTATTTTTCCTTATGCTTTTTCATTTCCAACATCGTAATAAGCTGTGGAAAGTTATCTCCTTTAATCGGACCGCCAGGTGTCGCGTTTATAGGTAGGGTACAATCCAGTTGCTTTCATTTATATGTACAGGTGATTGAAATGTTATCATCGTTTTAAATTCTGTGGAACCGCTATATCATAAAATATTTCTCGAGTTTTTTTTAAGTGCATGTTGAAACGTCATTATATTAGTTGTTATTCGTCCTTCAAGTTATATGATGATGGCATTGTAACTAGTTTGGTTTCTGTGAGCACGTGAGTGGCTGGTTAGGCTAATTTGTGATGTAATGTGATGTGACGTGTCTGAGGCAACCTGGACAGGAGATGCTGCATGGATTATTTGGATAAATAAAAGACCTGTTATGGTTCCGAGATTTAAGCTCCTCGTGCTTCTGCACTTTCTCTTCATATCTTATCCGTCCATAGTATGTAGCTCCAGTAGTGATGTGACTGCGCCAGATGGAACGATCCTGCGCGAGATTTTCTAGAGATCATTGGTCAATGTTGGAGAGTTTCAAGGATGACTAATTAGAAGTAGTTTATACGACGTTTTAATAAACCTCATTGAGTCAACTTTCCCTCCTTCAGCTCGCTGTGGAAAAAATTGCATTTATAGTCCTGCCATCCTGATGACGTGGCCTTTGCAGCTCATATGCGATTTCATCAGCAGAGTGCGAATGTTTGAAATGCCTTCCCGTGTGAGAACTTCAGTGTCTGGAACTCTGTTCTACGATCTTACCCACATCCGTTTCTTCAGAAAATGTTTCTCCTTCTTTACATGGCGTTTTGTACAGTCCAGGTTTCAAATAAGTTTGTAGACCTTCAGTCATGTGTGTTCCGAATGATGCCTCTGTGTTCCCAACCGTTTGCATGCAGTGTGCCAAGTATTGTGGCCTTGGATTCGTAATCGACAAAGGCTGAAGGTGAGGGCGAACTGCCGAGGTAAGAAAACTTTTTCACTGTATGGGGAAGGGCTGGTCATTCATTGTGAAGGTAGGCTCTACGTAAGGCTTTCCCGAAGTGCCATTTCCGCCTTGTTGATACTTATTTTGAAACCAATATAGTTAAAAGCTGAAGAGAAATGGGCCATACTCTTTTACATGTCCGACACAGACATAACGTCAGCAAATAGAAAATTAAGAACAGTCAAAACCATTTGTTTAACAATGACGCCTGTCCAAGTCTTGTGATCTGGGATCTGTGCCAACTGTGACGCTGACGTCACCAAGGATGACGAGACTATCTGCTTTCAATACATCTTCTATGAGAGAATCAAAGTCTACATAAAAACATTTATTTGATCTCATCTGGGATGGTTATGGTTGTTGTTAATGTGTAGTTGACAGGTGAATATCTTTTTAAAAAGTGTGGGAGTCTCATTCGGGAGATTTGTGAACATTTAGACTAAACTGAGATTTGATTACTTCAGCCACTCCGGAAGAAGGTGTAGGGCACCGTTTTTTTATCCACATCCTCGTGCTACAGATGCGAGCAGTGTGATCGTAAAAGGGCTGATTGGTAGTCCAAATGGCTGCCGAGTTCCAGTGCTGTTTCGGTCCAGTGAAAGGTGACCATATGCCATTAGAAGCCTGTGTGCAGGTCTGCAACAACAGCTTCAAATGTATCCACATCTGCTGATTTGTTATAAAGCGTGATATTCAATAACCATAGAACCTGATTGTATCTGGTCTGGGAAAGCTGTGCCGAGCTCGCGTCACACTCTCGTTCAAGTCTTTCTGAATCCACTGGCACGACATAGTCGAGACGTTTGGCTACGATTCTGGATGCAGTGGATGGCCAGTGTAGTGTACTAAATGGGGGATGGTTGCGTACTTATATAGTTTCGCCTTCCTGTAGACCAAAACTATTTTCCAAATTGTAGAAAAGCTATCTGCAAAGAAGCACATATTGCTTCAGATGGAAAGAAAGAGTTACAATTAAGTAACATTGAAACAAGACGGCATATCATACCGACTCGTTAACACTATTGTCACGCTATAGAAGAAACCAGATTTTAGCATGGGTATGTTAGACCCTGAGGCTAAAATTTCTCGCCGGCAAAATGTATAAGGTGTCCGGCCAGTTAACTGACATAGCCATAAACTAGAGAAGCGCGGTTTAATTTTGCCAAAGTCAGTTACGTAACATTTTTCACAGGTAAGTGCCGATTTCTTGTTAGGAACAAGGGATCATCCAATTGTATCGTAAACATCTTTGACAGACGGTTGGGAGGCGCGATGAGGAACCAACCTCCAATCGGAATTGAGTTAGGCGTGCCAAACATTAGAATCGTAAGTTTAAAAATATCATCTTCAGAACCAAAACGTTAGTAGGGTTACACTTATTTTGTGAGATAAGGAATGCAAATAAAACTACTCTGAGACCATTCGTTTTGGCGGGATTATTATTCTGGGAATAATAGGAGTAAGTGTACTTTAATTATTGCAATATATATATATATATATATATATATATATATATATATATATATATATATATATATATATATATATATATATATATATATATATATATATATATATAAGTACGTAAAATTAACATCGGAGTTTGATTCATTAGTAGTGTTTAATATACATGCGTATTTGGATATATATATATATATATATATATATATATATATATATATATATATATATATATATATATATATATATATATATATATATATATATATATATATATATACCGTGTAGGCTTAGCAGGGAGAATATGTATTTCGATGGGTATGAATACCTGACCAGAAACGGTAATGGCCTATCTGATGATATTAATGTTAGTGTGAGTTACTTAGCAAAATAATGTCCGTGTATATATTCTTTAGAAGCTTTTCGGGACCAGAGGGAAGTACTCAGTGCTGTGGTTCTAGTCTCTGGGAGACAAAAGAGAAGTTAGAAGGAAGTTTTAGGTACCAGAGGGAATTACCCTAGCAGTTGGTCCGAGTCTCTGGGAGACAAAAGAGAGAAAGAAGGACAGAGGGAGAAGTTGAAGGGAGAACGGAGGATTGGAGAGAGACAAAGGAAAAGAGAAGAAACATACAGATGAGTAGGACTCAGGATAGAAGGGAAAATTTCACATACTAATTCAAAGGATGAACTAGGCCGTCACTGGGTTGAGTAATATGATATTAGCTGAATTGTATTTGAGAGATTACTGTTTGAATTATATTAAATTGTTGTTATTTAAAATTTCAATTTGTGTATTCATTATTTTTATGTCGGCACCACTGACTGGGAGCTCAAAGCTTTGCATCTCTCTATCACTACTTCAATTTCGAACAAAAACTAGCCAGGGTGGGTCTTCTGTATTAATTTAAAAAATTGGGAACACCCCACCACAAAAAGGGAAACAACGTAACCATTACACACACTATAATAATAATAATAATAATAATAATAATAATAATAATAATAATAATAATAATAATAATTGTAACAAAAAAACAACAACAACAATAATAATAATAATAATAATAATAATAATTGTAACAAAAAAACAACAACAACAATAAAAATAATAATAATAATAATAATAATAATTGTAACAAAAAAACAACAACAATAATAATAACAATAATAATAATAATAATAACAACAATAATAATAATAACAACAACAACAATAATAATAATAATAATAACAAAAATAATAACAAAAATAATAATAATAATAATAACAATAATAATAAAAATAATAATAACAACAACAACAACAACAACAACAACAATAATAATAATAATAATAATAATAATAATAATAATAATAATAAAAGTCAATATTAAATACATAATTAGATTGTTAAATCTTACATGAATATAATATGTGTCGTTCAACCAGCCAGGAATTTCAATGATGGCGTAGGTTTCGTTCTCCACCAGGACATCGACGACCTTGTTGAGTTTGTGGTCGTATACCTCCAGCTTGTATTTGACTGCTGATTGGTTGAACACAGTGGACCACGTGACATTGTAAATCATGGCATTCTCCTCAGGTTGGTAATCTATACTGACAAGCAGCAACTTCCACTTCTCTGATTCTAAAATTAAATAGTTTTGTATTTAGTATCGTATGCCCATTTGTGCTGAATCCTAAATCCATTGGGGAGTTACTGCCCTGCTAAATCTTTGTGTTCATTTAATTTTTAAAATAATTCTTTTTACGATAATTTTCAAACCGCCTCTCATCAGGGCAATTCACTACAGGTGAAGCAGCTGTTTGTATATTGAAGCGAAGCGAAACGCTTTGGCAGACAATACAAACGGTTACTAGCAAGAGGAATCGTTTGCTCAAAGATTCAAGAAATTGATTTTAAGTTTCAAATCATTACATCTTATCTTCCCTGATTGATCCGACATATGGAGTTCCGCTCGGCTTCCTCACAGTATCTACGGAAGACCATCAGAACAGTTCCTCGCAGCATCCACGGATGATTATCCAAACAGTAACTAATAATCGACTGAAAAATTGCAACTGACAGTAAAATTTCGACCAATAAGATGTTTCAGTAACTAAATATATCGATTAATGGAAAAGTTTAAATTAATTTTTTTGGGGTATTTTAAATATATGGGAAATAAATTACGGAAAATAGTACATTTTATTGCAGCATGAACAGTACTTTGTGAGTCACAACCGAAATTTTCCGTATTTTCTAAAACAAAAGAACGTGTGTAAACGTACCTTCTGTGGTCGTAGTTTCCAGATGGTGACTATCATTAGGGGCATTTATACTTTTCCCTTTTCCCTGACCTAGAAAAACAAAATTGAATACGTCATACACAAAAAAATATATAATTAAGTCTGCTATGTATCCTATTTAAAATACAATAATAATGAGAGAGACTTCGTTTAATACAAAATATGTCGATTTACTCGAAATGTATTAACCCACTGCTGTTTGTAAATAGTCAAGAAATAAGATTTCTCTACATCACTCATCTCTCTCTCTCTCATATATATATATATATATATATATATATATATATATATATATATATATATATATATATATATATATATATATAGGTAATTGGATGTAGATGTATGACTGCAATTAGTATACTTAAAGTTTGATAATTTAAACAGTTTTTAAAAAAGTAAAGAAAGTAGAAAGACACACACACACGCACGCACACATATACGAATGTCAAACTTGAAGTACACGAATTGCAGTCCGAGTTCTACATTCATTTACACTGTTATAGTCCATTGATGAAAGGAAAAATGGGAATATCACATTATATCCACCTAACCAATACTAAAATATTCCTGGGAAAATTCCGTCGCATCAACCTACCCGATACTACTGTATTCATGGGAAAATCGCGTTACACCAACCTATCCGATGTTAATGCATTCGTGCGAGTATCACACTACATCAACATACCCGATGCAATATATCCCTGGGAATATCACGCTATATATCAACTACGCGATGCTACTGTATCCATGGGAAAATCCCATTAAATATACATACCCGATAATATTGTATTGAAGGAAATATCCCGTTACATCATTTGACCCAAAGCTGATATATTCATAGGAATAGCACATAATATCAACCTACTCTATGCTATTGTATCCATGAGAATATCACGCTACATAAACCTACCCAATGCTATTTTATCCATGGGAATATCACGCTACATAAACCTATCCTATGCTAATGTATCCATGGGAATATCACGCTACATAAACAGACCCAATGCTATTGTATCCATGGGAATATCACGCTACATAAACCTACCCAATGCTATTGTATCCATGGGAATATCACGCTACATAAACCTATCCAATGCTATTGTATCCATGGGAATATCACGCCATATAAACCTACCCTATGCTAATGTATCCATGGGAATATCACGCTACATAAACCTACCCTATGCTAATGTATCCATGGGAATATCACGCTTCATAAACCTACCCAATGCTATTGTGACCATGAGAATATCACGCTACATAAACCAACCCAATCATATTGTATCCATGGGAATATCACGCTACATAAACCTACCCTATGCTATTGTATCCATGGGAATATCACGCTACATAAACCTACCCATTGCTATTGTATCCATGGGAATATCACGCCATATAAACCTACCCTATGCTAATGTATCCATGGGAATATCACGCTACATAAACCTACCGTATGCTAATGTATCCATGGGAATATCACGCTACATAAACCTACACTATGCTATTGTATCCATGGGAGTATCACGCTACCTAAACCTACCCAATGCTATTGTAACCATGAGAATATCACGCTACATAAACCTACCCAATGCTATTGTAACCATGAAAATATCACGCTACATAAACCTACACTATGCTATTGTATCCATGGGAGTATCACGCTACATAAACCTACCCAATGCTATTGTAACCATGAGAATATCACGCTACATAAACCTACCCAATGCTATTGTAACCATGAGAATATCACGCCATATAAACCTACCCTATGCTAATGTATCCATGAGAATATCACGCTACATAAACCTACCCTATGCTAATGCATCCATGGAAATATCACGCTACATAAACCTACCCGTTGCTATTGTATCCATGGGAATATCATGTTACATCAACCTACCCGTTGCTAATGTATTCTCTTTAATGCGTGTTGTAATACTTTCGTTGTTACTGTGAAGTTTCGTTGTAACTGAAAGTAAAGTTTAATAGATATGGTTATGCAAAGTCAACAAATCAGTTGCATTTCATAGTACAGCGTCATTAACGATGACGATGTTAATTCTAATGGTATTAATTACAGTATCATCAACGATGGTGTTAGTTATAATGGTCTTAAGTACAGTGTCAACAATGATAATGTTAAACAAATTGGTATTTATTACAGTGTCAACACCGATGATAATGTTAATTATTCTGGTATTAATTGTAATTGCGAAACACAAATACGCAGATAATGAACAACAAAAAATGAGTAACATAAGAAATAAATTATTGCTGATGAATTAAAAATACGTCTATTTTTTTTATAACGTGGAGCATTTCAATGTACATTTTTTGTTTGATTTTGGCTTTAATACTTTCTGCTTACCTTTATCAGCATCGCCTTTGGAGATTTGATTTGAGGTTGTTGCCTGTGTTCGGCATTTACTGAACTCTAAGGCCACAAACTCCAGACACTTTGGGGTGTAGAATTGTATTTTGGCGTACCATTTATCCTTATAATCCTCCATTTCAAGTATCAGCCGATACTGTGCACTAAAAGCGATCTTCTTGAGTAGAAATGTTGCCTATTGTCGAATAATAATAATAATAATAATAATAATAATAATAATAATAATAATAATAATAATAATAATAACAATATTTAATAATATTTAATAATATTTAATAATAATATTAATTATAAACAATAATAATAGTAATACTAATAAATAATAATAATAACATCAATAATAATAATAATAATAATAATAATAATAATAATAATAATAATAATAATAATAATAATAATAATAAACAATAATATGATTAAATGAAACATGTCTTTGTATCCAATGAAGTTTTTTGTGAACTTTTATGATCTTTACTTCAGTCTAAGAATTCATCTCATTCGTTGCAAAACTTGTTTATAATGGACTTCTTTTGAAACTTACTTCGTTTAACTTAAAACTTATTATATGACTATCGTACTATACTGTATTGAGAGTGAACTACACTTCATCAGTTACTTAGAATCACTTCGTACCAACGATAAAATTCGTTGTCTGTAAGAACTGGTCCAAAGAAAATCAAGTCGATCCTTCCAAACCCTACTAAGTGCATGTGTTTCAACACGTGTCTATAGATTACTAAAAGCCAACCCACCTGCTCCAGAAAACGTCAAGTGTTGCAAGTGGCATTATTATATACTATAAATTATAAGTGTGCAAGGAATCACCAATTAGGCTGACGTTGGAAAAGGTAACCGGTTACCATACAAATACAAAAAAAAAAAAAAAAAAAAAAAGGAAACTGATCTTACATAACCAAGTGTAAATGACGATGTTAATGAATGTTCAATAATGTTAATGCAGATTTGCAATCCAATGTCATTTAATGAACAAAGGTTAAATATTTCACAGCTCACACTTGTCTGAAGCATACAAAAAAAAGAAATTTTCGAGATCATATTAGTTATCAGTAATTTATGCTAGCTCGTCTGTGACGTAGTAACTTTTGGTATATTCGTGTCATTGTAATAATTGGTATATGCGTAGTAATTATGGGGTATAGTTATGGGATGTATACAAAGTATTCAAAGGGTATATACACAGTAATTATGGAGGGGGCGTATACGTGTCATTGTAATTATGGGTATATGCGTAGTAATTATGGGGTATAATTATGGGATGTATACAAAGTATTCAAAGGGTATATACATAGTAATTATGGAGGGGGCGTATACGTGTCATTGTAATTGTGGGTATATGCGTAGTAATTATGGGGTATAATTATGGGATGTATACAAAGTATTCATGGGGAATATACACAGTAATTATGGAGGAGGCGTATACGTGTCATTGTAATTATGGATATATGCGTAGTAATTATGTAGAATAATTATGGGATGTTATACAAAGTATTCATGGGGAATATACACAGTAATTATGGAGGGGGCGTATACGTGTCACTGTAATTATGGGTATATGCGTAGTTATAATAGGGTATAATTATGGGATGTATACAAAGTATTCATGGGGAATATACACAGTAATTATGGAGGGGGCGTATACGTGTCACTGTAATTATTGGTATATGCGTAGTAATTATGGGGTATAATTATGGGATGTTATACAAAGTATTCATGGGGTATATACAGTAATTATGATGGGAGGGTATAAGTGGCATTGAAATTATGAGTATATGTATAATACATATGGGGTATATACGCTGTAATTATGGAATATACACGTCACATGCTCATACTGTACATGAAGAAAGAAACTCACTGTTTTATTCACATCCGTATTCTCGAAACGCAGTGATTGCTCATAATGATCTGGAGGTAGATCACAATCACAGTGGTCCAGAAAATAATGAAGTGCATAGTCCTGCATGAGTTTCCCGGGAATCACGGGAAAGTTCCACATAAAGGTTGGCTTAACTTCTCCATCCACCACTTGAATATCCATGGAAACGTTCAGCGTGGAGCTTGCATCATATTCAACGCTGGCCTCTATGCCGCTTACCTCTTCATTTCTCGGGGGAATAGGTATATCATCTACAGTGAGAAAGTGAGTTGTGGAGTTTAAAGACGGCACAGGGAATCTGTGCAACCATGTCGTTTTAGTCAACATAGCGGTCACGTGGCAACGACAGGATATTTTTTAAAAAAATTTTAGCACGCAGTACTATTATTTTAACGTTTCATCTCACTCATTCTCATTTACTCCATAACATCCAATTTATTCACCAATCAACATTATCAACTTAGTTGTATAATTTGCAGAAATGCTTGCTGTCGCCAGTCCCCACTTTTATATTTATTTTCAGTGCCTTCGATACAGTGAGACGATATCAAAATGCCAATTGTAAAGGAATTGATAAATCGTGTAAGATATCTCACACAAACTGACGTTATCTTCATGTTATATAGAAAGTTATGTGCGTTCTTCTTTCATGAGCTTGTAGGACTTGGCTGGATCTTTTGTATTATACCGTACCTGCACGAGTAAAGTCGGGTCCAATTGCAAAACAACATATACCCTGATCTGATGTGGCATACTGCTCCGGTAGGCGAGGGTCTATGTTGCATGCTCTACTGATTGTTACTCACAAAACGCATACACGGGCCGAGTGGTCTAAACCGCTCACCGTTACTGATCACTGCAATCTCACCTCTGCCTGCCTGGGTTCTTCATCCACCAATAATACTGGCCGCCGTGTATAGCCTATCTTGTGCTGAAAAATGGCGTTTAATCATACAACAACACCAACAACAAACCGCATATACACAAGACTGGCCAACGGTTTGCACTAGGACTCGACTTTTAAGGGCGTGTATTGGTGTACCCATCAAGCTAGTGTGCAACACGTTATTCGCACATATTGGAATTGATACACGTGATTATAGTATGTGGAACACAAATACATCACAATTTTACTCATCACACCCACTCCCTCTCCAACTTTTAACCCATTAGTAACTTTAACTTATAACAGCCGAATTAAACATTAATTAATCCATATTACCCCTTCAATTCCCTCTGGCAAAATCATCGATACAACCCTTATTGTGTGAATATAAATCTTACGTCGTTCATACGATAGTTCTGTCCAGTAGTTGGAGTCGAACAGTAACTGCGCTATTGTCCCGTCCTGGTTGACCGCCAGCAGCCAAAATTCCGGGGCGTAGGGCAGTTTGCTCAGCTCTATCTGAGCATAGGTGGACGCCGTCTAGTAAGAAATTAAAATTTCCATTCAGTTATGTATGTATGTATGTATGTATGTATGTATGTATGTATGTATGTATGTGTGTGTGTGTGTGTGTGTGTGTGTGTGTGTGTGTGTGTGTGTGTGTGTGTGTGTGTCCTTTGACGTATAGTAAAAGGTACTTTTCAACGACGTGTTTTACGCGAGAAATTTATGCTTCAAGTTGGTCTCATTCTAAAAGCTCCCTCAAAGAACTCGAAGCAGCTGATTTTCATTCCGCGTGAAAAGTGTGGACAGGCCAGTGCGGCAGTTTCGAGCTTTCTGGCTCCATTTAGTAGGTATTCATATGATAAATGTGTAAAACAACATTAAAATACGATTGCTAAAAGAATAAACACACTATTGTGCACGAACAGAGATGTTTCAATAAGTGCATATATGCTGAAGAAGCCTACTGTAGTGCATCAAGACCTCTCTTGCGCATGTCTTGTAACGGTAATCATTTCCGGTGTTGAGACATTGTGTTGTTTTTATTTTTACTCAACCACACATCATGCTGGAGATATAAATAAAACCAGAGGTTCGTAATTTTAGTTACAGATGTGCATTTGGCCACTTTTTACCATTCTTCGTCTGAGTAAATAAAATCTAGATGCGAATTGTATACAATTTTCATTATTTTTGCCAGTATTTAGAATAACATCGTAAAATGATGTATGTTTGAATAAAGTTTGTAATAAGATTTTTCTAAGCATTGCGCAACGTTTAAAAATGCTTCTCAGTCACAACTTTTTCTGGACAAGCAATATTATATCAGTAGAAAACGGTAGGATCATTCAAGAAGATGCAGTAATGTCAAAACAAGGAGGTAATAAACAAGCAATGTTGAACAACTTCGTCTATATGAACTAACGTAGAGCGGAATTATTATGAGAAATTGCTGAAATCTTTGGTTAAATAATTACAACACGAGGAATGTTAAACCGCCAAGGATTAAAGTTTGAGGCAAACTGCCTGGGAAGTTGCCAAATGACTACCTTTACCGTAGGATCTCTCTAAAAGTGACTGTTATGTACCAGTTGTATAACCCATGTCTAGTTAGTTACACGTACGTGATGGTACATAATCATTTATTAAATACCGTATACAATCGCACATACGTCGAGTCCAACTGCTAACAACATAATGCAATTGCAGATCAGGTCTATGTTATCTGTTCCAATGTTTTCTCTTGACAAAGTGCATAGACCCGGATCTATCGGAGCATTTTGCGACGGCATATCTAGGTTTTTAATGTTTGTAGTTGAACTCTACTTTAAAGCGAGTATAAACTGTAGTGTATCAATTGAACAACAAAGGCCACTTACCACGATTCGACAATTACTTTTGTGAAAAATATATCTTGTCAGGCATGACCTTTAAACGTTTGGGAGTCATTTTCAACAGCCATCTAACACTGATTAGTGATAAAGAAAGTATGTTTGAATGACATACCCAGTTATTAAAAAATCAACATGGTTGAACTGGAGAATGACACAACTGAAGGTAATAGACTAAGTACTGTGTAATTAATATACATTCTGAAGAGACATTTGACGATTACAAAATGTTTTAGTTGTAGGAACCTTACTAAGACTGTCCCAGTGTGTATGTAGACCACCATATACTGACGCGCTTTCATACGTTATAACTGAGACAAGGTGTTTGTGTGGCTTTTTATTGTTATTATTTTAACGTAGCTTTAAAATGAATTGTCATATTGCTACGATGTCTGCAGTGAGTCGGTTTATAACGATGTTTAGCACTGGGACATCATGCCGCAAACATGTAGCATCTTGTCCCATCCAGTCATAGTATTTTCACACCAGGCTGACCAGTCCTAAAACTAACCTCTTAATGCTGAGCGCCAAGCGAGGCAGTTGCTAGTACCGTGTTTATAAGTCTTTGATATGACTCGACCAGGGTTCGAACCCGCGACCTCTTGAAAAAATAGAACAACCTGCTATTAAAAGAACTTATTCGCTCTTGTTATAGAAAATAGTGAAGACTTTATGGATTCCTATTAAAACAATCTATTACAAACAAGACACGTGCCTTGTACAATGAATTTCGTTCCAATCATTATACAACACTCGACCAAAGGGTTGCATTGAAAGCCACTTGTAATTAACTCTGTTTATAGGCGCAGCTTTTTGAAGAATATTCCTGTCGGTAATAAGAAATCTCTTATTTTTGTTATGGGCAATTCTGGTTTCTATTCAAATACGCTTGGTGAACTACTGTAATGTTGAGTAAAATGACAGATGCCTGAAACAACTTGAAAATCAGCTGTAGTGCGAATAATAGGATTCGTTTTGCTAAAAACACGACAATACGATTACGGAGTGGGGTGGGGTGGTGGGATTAAAAAGTTATTTTAAAAAAGTGTCACCAAAAATCGCAGTGATTTACCCTTCAAAGCATCATAACAATGTACTAACGTTACCGCCATGTTCTCCGTAAGAGAAGCATGTACACATGGCTGAAAATCTATTTTAAAAAATCGACGTCAAAACTCGGTAACTATTCATAAATTTTTAGTTTTTTCTGTACAGTACCTCAGTTTCACATGAATTGTGAGTGGAAAATTGCATAACAGAAGCCTATAGCTAAATTTGTTTTAGAAGACACAAACTTGATTGTATTGCTATAGCATTTACGGTGTATTAAGTCAGTTCTGTACATAATCATGGATGCTTTTAATTTATAGAACTGGATTTTGGCAATATCAGAAAATCTATCTTGATGGTTATAGTTATATAACTGTTGATTAAGTAACTATTTAAACGTTTTGTTCTGAGTACTTGCATTTATAGGGAAATTGATACGGTTTTACTAAAATAATTTTAATGCCGACATCGAGACTATCCTAAGTTTGTTAAAGCCTTAATTTGGACTCTAAACATCCAACAGTGAGCATTTGTTATTCCCCCTTTTCTGGAAATCGTTCCATTTGAATAAAATTACAGGACTTTTAGTGTAAGTGATTCTGACTTTTCTGAACCGGGTCGAATCACACCCTATACCAAAGCCGAGACAGTATGAAATAAACATTTTGTTTCGTTTAGACTTTTGTGCCACTTTTCTGCACGGCAAGTAGCATTCATAATAGGTCTTCACGGTCTCCAAGAAAATTTTTAAAAAGTTGATTTGGGGTAACAGTAGGATACGTTAGTAAACAATTGTTTCAATTCGGCGAATTATACCTTAAAAGCCTGAGGATAATTTAGAAAAGAAAAAGCATTTGCTCTGTAAGCTTAATCTACGAAATAAAATGAGTCATGTAGTACAAATTCTTGTCTTACAGATGCAAACTTTTTTCATATCTATTACTGTTATTACCCGAAAAAAAAATGATCTGGTATATTTTGAAACAGGTGCTATAAATTACAGGCAGATCGACTTCTCTAGTAACACACTTGAGCATACAACATAACATGTTTCCAAATATAAAAAGTAAGTTTTGAGGGCAACATTGAAGGTTCATGCAAGTAAATAATAATAATAATAATAATAATAATAATAATAATAATAATAATAATAATAATAATAATAATAATGAGGACTTTGTATAGCGCCTAATCTTACGAAGCGCTAAGCGTTTTACACCATCAATAATGATATGACTACACTACAGAACAACAAATGACAAAAACAATGAAATTGGAAAACATAAAAACATGATGAAAACATATAAGATACAAAACATGATTAGGTCGCTAAGTTTGTCCCTGCCGTCGAAACAGGTGAGTCTTAAGAGCACTCTTAAAAGGGACCACTGTGTCTTTGTGTCTAATTTCAATGGACAATTCGTTCCACGTCGCCGGGCCCTGGTGTGCAAACGAACGTTGTCCATATAACTTTGTTTTAACCTTGGGAACAATGAGTATAGGATTATCAGAAGAAGAGCATAAGGATCTAGCTGGTGTATACACATGGGTGAGGTTATATAGGTATGTTGGACTGGAGTCTGTCATTGAAACATAGCACAGAGAACAAAATTGCGTTTGATTCTGTATCGAATTGATAGCCAATGTAGGGTACAGAGCAGTGGTGAGGTGTGCTCTGATCGAGGTACTCTAAAGATGATCCGTGCAGCTGTATTTTGAACGTTTCGAAGTTTCTGGAGTAAATATTGTGACGAACCAGACAGAATTGAGTTACAATAGTCCAGTCTTGAAAGTACTAATGAACACGCAAGTGTTTTAGTTGCATCGACTGAAAAATATTTACGAATGGAACTGATGCGTCTCAACTTTAGATATGCAGCCTTGCATATGTTCATGACATGTTGGTGCAATGTGAGAGTACTGTCTAGAGTAACACCTAGGTTCCGTACTAACTGTGAGAATTTAATGTTGGTGTTGGTGATATTTATTGTCTGAGGTAAAGGATGTGAATGAGAAAGTGTTTGTGTTGTGATCAGAATAGCCTCAGTTTTATCATCGTTCATCTGCAGCTTGTTGCATATCATCCATGATTTCACATCAGAAATGCACTTCTCTACTCCATGGATGATAGCATCAACTTCAGTTGGGTGGCTAGACTTGTATATTTGGGTGTCATCAGCATACAATTGGTGCGACACTGGGTGATGATCTATGACACTTGAGAGCGGCTGAGTATACAGAATGAAGAGAACAGGTCCAAGAACAGATCCCTGTGGAACACCACAGCATACGTCAACTGGGCTGGAGTGTATTCTATTTGCATATATAATTTGTGTCCTGTTGACTAAGTAGGACTTGAACCACTGTATGGCTATATTCTGAATGCCAAATACGGTGAATTAATATATCATGGTCTATTGTGTCAAATGTTGCAGATAAATCCAGGAGAGTGAGGACTGTAATCCTGCTAAAATAACTGTTTGAATTCAAATGAGATACAAATTGAGTTAAAACAACCTTTTCTCAGATTTTTTTTTTATAAGAATGGGAGATTAGAAACTGGGCGGTAGTTCTTTTAATCGTTATGATCCAGTGTTGGTTTCTTCAGCAGTGGCTTTACGATGGCAGTTTTGAAAAATGATGGGAATTCCCCTGATGAGAGAGAGATATTAATAACATCAGTTAGTCAAGGCAATATTGGGTCTAAGCACTCAAGCAGCAGTGATGTCGGAATTGGATCAAGTTCACAAGACTTTGGTGCACTTTTCATCACGATTCTCCGTACTAAATCAATAAAAACAGGTTCAAATGCTCCTAACGGTTGTCGCTGAAAATCTGCATCATAACTGTATGGTGACGAATCAGTTTAAATTGTGCTATCAAGCGAATCTCTAATGGTTTGTACTTTGTCATCGAAGAAATTTGCAAATTGGTCTGGTAGGTCTAGTGGAGAGAAGGTTGTTGGAAGTGGTGTACATATGTTCCTTGACATTAGTTTCTTAGTTATCTCGAAGAGCTCTTTGCAGCTGGAACTCTCCGTTATCTTAGTACTGTAGTGGGATGATTTGGCTAAATGGACTATGTTTGTGACGTTCTTCTTAGCGGCTTCGTAGATTTGTTTATGAATAGAGAGTCTGCTTTTCGGCGATGTCTTTTAGCAGTGCCAAGCTGGTCCCTAACACTGCTATACCATGGAGAACACTTTTTTTTATTGATACTCCGCATTTGGTGGCTGGGCATGTTTTTCAAGCAAAGAACGCAGGCAGTTATCAAGTTGTTCCGCTGTTGGATGTAAGAAAGTTGTTAGGTTTTCTTGGATGTCATGCATGAATTTGGTTCTATTTATCATACGGAGGTTTCTCTTAGTAGCGAACAGAGGTGGAGGGTTAGGGACTGATACGTCGAAATGGCATACAATGCAGAGGTGATCCGATGCAAGTTCGTGGGATACAAGGGTGGATTGCAGAATATTATCATCAGGTCTATAAAGAAACCAGTCTAAAATGTGACCAAGTTTATGGGTAGGTTGGTTAACTGACTGTTTAAGATTGAAAACATGAATGGAATCTAGGAGTTTTGACATGTATGGTTGACCAGGGCAGTCAAAGTGAAAGTTGAAATCTCCAAGAATAATTAGTTTGCCACCTATCGAATTTCCATACTCTAGAAGATTTGGAAACTGCTCCAAAAAGAGAGATTCACTCAACTTGTTTTTTCTACTAGGAGGAAGACGGTAGAGACAGAAAAAATGGACTGACCATTGTTCCAGTGTGAGCGTTGTTTGGACTAGTTCAAACGATGTGTGGCAGAAATTAAAGGTTGTGTTGTACTTAAGGCATTTGATCATGGAATTCTTTGTAATTACAACAATTCCACCTCCGCGAGAGTTGCGGAGGAACGAACTTAGAAAGCTGCTGTAGCAACCAAAATGCTTTGCGAATTGGAATTAATGCCATTTAAACTAGAGCACAATCTAAAGTAAACAAACCCCATGCCATGTTTTGAATTTGGAGTTTTTAACCAAGTTTTAATGTTTCAGTCATCACCTGCGCGTGACAGTTTATAGCGATGTCTAGCAATGGAGCATCATGCCGCAGACATGTAACATGATCTCCCACACAGTTACATTACCCTGACACCAGGCTGACCAGTCCTAACACTAACCTCCTAATGCTGTGCGCCAAGTGAGGCAGCTGTTTGTACCATTTCTTTAGTCTTTGGCATGACTCGTCCGGGGTGCGAACCCGCGACCAACCGCATCTAATGCGAAATGAGAAATGAATAGATCATTTCATACCGGATTTAACCGAGTTTCTCCGTAATTATCCGAATAACCTCCCGAGTCACTTTATACTCCAGCCAATCAAACGCTGGTCGGTACATGTACATACCAAATTGGCTTCCATTGTTGTTTAGAAATATTTCAGAGATAAAACATTAACAAAAACCCGCTACTTGTATCGTCTGAGGTTGCAAAAGTCGCTCCAATCAAGGATGTGGCATTAAATTCCATCATCTGCCATAAAGAGATGATTTTACATGTATTAGTAGTGCGACTTGATAAATAGTTTTGTACTTCTCCGTGAACGTTATAGAGATCGAATACCGGTGACGCCGATATTTTCAGCTTTTGCCAAATCCAGCAAGTGGAGCTTATTAAATGATTGAAATTTACATGTAAATTATTCACAGACTTTCAAAAACAAAATTATAAATTCACTTATCACAGTGACGTTTCGGATGCATATACATAGTTTGAATAACCTGCTCTTTGATTGTCAGGATTAAATTTGTTTACTTCAACACCGTTTTCTTACATGTACATGTCTGGATGTAAACAACTCAAAACTACTCTCTCGTATGGCTTTGAAATCCGCTCTGGTTTCCAGAAAATAAGACAGGATGGTTCCAATATTAAATTTCGTCAATATCTGCGGCAGCATCGCTGTTAAATGGGCATTTACCAACTCGATAAACGATGTTGACGTAGTTTGAAAATTGATGCTTATTCTGAAGCGTCCGCCATATTTTGCCCACCACCTTTTGAGTGGCTATTGCGGTCAGCTGACAACCCATCCACGTGATAAAAATTCCGAACAAATTACGAAGTTCGCCGAAGTCTCCATGAAATGATCTATTAAAACCGCAGCGACACAATGTTTCTTTCACCGGATATTCCTGCTCATCAACGACAGTTTATACTAACGGTCGGAGTTAACTAGGTCTTTATTTTTAACAATTATTTCATGCTTTATTTTGAAATCTTACGTGGGAGTTTACTATAAGTTACACATCCAGTTTCGACACTAAAAGACAGTACTGCATGTTCATGCCTTATATATGTACTAATGTCTTTAATGGTGTTATTCCAGTAGTGAGAAACCGCTCCGGTGGCCTAGTGGTTAGAGCGTCCGCCGCGAGAGCGAGAGGTCGTGGGTTAGATCCCCGGCTGAGTCATACCAAAGACCAACAAAAATGGTACAAACAGCTGCCTGGCTTGGCGCTCAACATTAAGAGGTTAGTGTTAGGACTGGTCGGCCTGGTGTCCGGATAAAGTGACTGGGTGGGACATCATGAAACATGTCTGGGGCATGATGACCCAGTGCTAGACATCACGATAAACTACCTCACTGCAGAAATCGTAGCGATATGACTGAAAAATTGTTAATGCTACGTTACAAATCTAAATCAAACAAACAAACCAACCAGTAGTGAGACCATTTTTGTGTTAAGCGAATGTCGGTCGTTTAGTCACTGTACGTACTTTCTGAATAATTTTGAGACCATATACTCCTGCTGATATTACCTACCTACCGAAACCATAGCTGCACTTACATTGCAACCAAAACGGGTTATGACTAAATATGTAGTAATATGCACAATGCTTTTAAATTTACATTTAGAAATTTTAAAGACGCATTTCCTCCAAAAACAAGTTGTTAACTAATGCAAAGAGCTCTTATCTGCATCCCATGACTGAACACTGGGTCGACCATTTCTATTTTAAAATGGAGAGCGGGGAAGCCGTGAATATCTAAAAAAAAATATGAATCCGAAATTGCGTAAAATTAAACTTTAGGTATAAAAAAAATAAAAAATAATTCTGGTTCGAAGGAAAAACCTCCCAAAAAATGATAAATTTTCGACGAAGTCTAGTACACTTTCTGATGTCAATCATGTTTAATGTTTGGCGAAAATCGTCTGACTGTAGCAATGGATCAGTGATCACACGTAATATACAATTGCTTTTGCCACCGTGACCACCACTGTGCACCCCAACCCCACCCCGTGTTAATTATCAGCATATACCTTTGCAATTTAGTCACCAAACAATGTCTGCATAAACCGAGTATACTACACACGCACACACACACACACACACACACACACACACATACATATGGATAAATTGGAAAAATAATAGCATATAATGTATACTACCATACCCCACTGTAGCAAGGATCCATTTTCTCCCCTCAAAATCACCAGTACCGAAGTGTATAGAGCCATTAACCAGAGCGTAATTAATCGACTATCCAACAGGGGTTCCTCAGAGATCTACGTGCATACGAACAGTGGTGGTAGGGTTGTTTGCATTGGTTATTTTAATTCCTTACCCCTAATATATTATTTAGTATATCCCGTTTAATGCGAAATTGTTCCGATGTGATTTGTTAAGCTTTAAGCGCACTTTAAATTGCTAAACTTCAAAATCGTGTGATTCTGGAGTTGGCAGGATATAATCCTGTATGTTCAAGTTTAATTTGGTTTGCACCGCACTAGGTTTGAGCAATGACGAATGTTCTCGTTTACCTGACAGTACAGTTCCCTGATTCGACTCCCTGTGAAAAGATATGCGCATCGATTGGTAGTCGCCAAGTCGAAGTTAGTTGGTCCCCAACCGCATCACTCTGACCCAGAAGCTTCTTGCATTAAAACGACCGCAGCTCGTCACCAACTTTGCCATAAATAATACATTATATCTGATAAAACTTAATGCACGACACAAATATTGTTTTTGTTCTCATTTCCAATGACAAAAAGGTATAACTTGAACCATACAGGTTTCAATTAATGTATTCATGTAAACGTCTGCGTATTCGGTTGAACTGAAGGATCCGCAGAGTTTATTTAATCTGTGGTGCGCTCGCTAACCCCTCTCGTGTTTCCTGTATTAGAGTAGCTGATAATCCTGATCAATAATCAAGCTCATCAGCTGAAATCTGACCAAAATTAATGTCCTATCTGATGGAAGTAGGCTCCCCTCAATTTGTTTATTCAGTAAGCAGGCATCATGCTGGACTTACTGACACCCGCCGGTTTCAGTATATACGCATCAACCTTTAATACTAAGCAAGATCATGCGTACTTACTGCGCGATATCAGCTGAGAAACCTCGTCAGTTCCTGTCTGTCATTATTTTTCTTAACATGCCAGCGCAAGTAAGAAACGATGAAAGATTTTGAACGTCGTGAGATAGGTCAAATCTCGTAATTTATATCATCTGATGTGGCTACACGTATCGTTTTAAGAAAATACACGCATGCTATCAAATGTGAGAGGGCATTTAATTATAATTCCTTTGAGTTTGAATCTAATGTACAAGTTTTTAAACCACGAAACAACACTGACACCTAAATTTTAAGAAACATGCAGTTCGTTTGGATAACCTCGGATGTTTAAGCCAGACAAGAATAGGACGTATATCGGCGCAATAATTTACAGGGAAAATCATACATTTTGTTTGCAGGCTGGCAATTTGTACCGCATACAAGAAATCGTATTCTAGCTGTACTACCATGGCTATTTCTACGACTGGACTGACTGTAAGTCTGGTGGACAAGTTGTGAATGAAAAACAATAGTTCGATGCATTCGCAACTTCTTTGTCAGTCTTTGTTTCGTAAATAAGTGGTCTGAACGGCATACATTCGCGAGGAAGGATTGACATCGAACATGCAAATAACTTTATGTTTGTATTTCCCAATTTACCTCAAGTATTATTTCAGAGAATCTCAGTGGTCCTCTTAGGTATAACTATAAAAGCGCCAATGTATTTCTTTTCATGCCAGTGGAAACCGATTCACATGAAACCTTTTTTCTTCTCTTAGTATCAGTGTTAATGATGAAAAGAAAAAAAAAAAAAACAAAGGCACCGAAAAGGTTCCAGTGAACTTGCCCTAACTGATAACAAATCTATCAATTTATGCAGCAATTTACTTGACTTTAAGATTAGAAATTCCCAGATAAGCAAAGATGTAGCCGTCAGATATCAGACAACACAGTATGGGTTTTCGGTAGGACTACCGCCATAAGTATGTATGTACGGAACTTCTGCACTTCTTAATGGGGTTAATTTTCTCTGCGAACATTGTACAGCAACGTAAGGCTGAGTATGAAAATAAACAGGATTTAGTATTTAGACTACGATCGTGTATATTTGGCTTGAAACATCAATATTGGTGTAAATTTGTAAGTAGATAGCAAAACATTTAAGGAAAGAGGGTAAATCTTAGAAAAGGGTGTTGTACGATAATGATGATGTGAAGCCTTACAGTTTGATGATGACTTTAAAATTTAGGATTCATTTGTTTTTTAATTAAAAGAAATTACTCAATAAACATTTGATTTAGTTTTAAAAAATATCACAAAAGCATGGAACCTTTGATTATTGTATCTTACCATAACTGACTTGTTTAATTTGCTTTTATTTATTTATTTTTATCCTATTTTGTGTAAGCCCGGAAACCGGAAATGATGATTCGTTCGAAAACATACATTTATTGTGATTTATTAAATTTCAATTTTAAACATGAGTTATAGTTGATTTAGTACTCACACAATTTTTAATTACGTACTTGCCAATATTGCCACACAATCACATTCGATAGACATAAAAACTAGGGTTAATGAAATGTCAAGAACCCGTAGTATCATCCTGTCCTCTTGGCGCAAGTGTAACACTTGTATATACTGAGTGCGTTGATATGAATAGGATCTTAATGAAAAATCAGGCTCACACAGGCTTCTAGGTCTTTGTAGATGATATGTTTGATTACAGTTCAAGCTGCCAGACGACGAGTACAGTATAAGCCTAAAGTGGACCACACAACAGTAACAGTACGCAATTCATATCCAGAATAATGGCAATAGGTTTTCGTGCTATTGATGTAAATATTTCAGTATAACATAAACGGTACAGTGTCCTTATCAACACGATTGACGAAAAGAATGAAGTATACAAGACATGTGGCGTGGAGGCTACATTATAATCGAAATGTGTGTTTCTCAACGGATGTGTACTCTTAAATATTCATATACGATTACTGACAGGTGCCACACTCCTCAGGTGGCCTACATTTTCCTTCTTTCTTGCGTCTGGAACCAAAGTGAGATTTCTTAGCTGAACAACCAGAGTTTGTAAACTCTTGTTTTGCCACCAACAACTCTTGACATGACATTTAGTAGATTAGTAAATTGTCGATGAGTCGCGCCTAGCAAGTACATACCTCACTTATCGTGTGTTGTCGTGATATGCGGTCGATATGAAGACGCAAATAAAAATGCAAATTTTGTCTTGAGCAGTTGAAACTTCAAAGTTAAGTCGAAA